>CM051244.1:29232363-29381709 GCA_027917425.1 Gastrophryne carolinensis | reverse complement strand
GGAAGCCAAACTTGATTTGTGGCCGCAACTAGCAGAGTTTGCCCTGGAAAAGCTGTCCTGCCCGGCAAGTAGCGTGCCATCTGAGCGGGTGTTTAGTGCGGCGGGGGCCATAGTTACGGCGAGGAGAACTCGTCTGTCAACTAAAAATGTGGAGAGACTCACCTTTGTCAAAATGAATCAGGGATGGATCAGCCAGGATTTCCACCCACCAATGCCTGATGCATGCGACTAGATTCAGCATGGTGCCACGTTTTACACTTTCCAAATGGTGCAAAACATATTTATGTCTTTAGGCCATTTTTTGGGCTCCTGCTGCTGCTACTGTCAACTCCTGCCAACTCCAGGGTGTGATTCATCCAATTTTTGGGCTCCTGAAGCCAACTCCAGTGTATATTTGGGCTCCTGCTGCTGCTACTGTCAACTCCTGCCAACTCCAGGCTGTGATTCATCCAATTTTTGGGCTCCTGAAGCCAACTCCAGTGTATATTTGGGCTCCTGCTGCTGCTACTGTCAACTCCTGCCAACTCCAGGGTGTGATTCATCCAATTTTTGGGCTCCTGAAGCCAACTCCAGTGTATATTTGGGCTCCTGCTGCTGCTGCTGCCAACTTCTGCCAACTCCAGGGTGTGATTCATCCAATTTTTGGGCTCCTGAAGCCAACTCCAGTGTATATTTGGGCTCCTGCTGCTGCCAACTTCTGCCAACTCCAGGGTGTGATTCATCCAATTTTTGGGCTCCTGAAGCCAACTCCAGTGTATATTTGGGCTCCTGCTGCTGCTACTGTCAACTCCTGCCAACTCCAGGGTGTGATTCATCCAATTTTTGGGCTCCTGAAGCCAACTCCAGTGTATATTTGGGCTCCTGCTGCTGCTGCTGCCAACTTCTGCCAACTCCAGGGTGTGATTCATCCAATTTTTGGGCTCCTGAAGCCAACTCCAGTGTATATTTGGGCTCCTGCTGCTGCTGCTGCCAACTTCTGCCAACTCCAGGGTGTGATTCATCCAATTTTTGGGCTCCTGAAGCCAACTCCAGTGTATATTTGGGCTCCTGCTGCTGCTGCTGCCAACTTCTGCCAACTCCAGGGTGTGATTCATCCAATTTTTGGGCTCCTGAAGCCAACTCCAGTGTATATTTGGGCTCCTGCTGCTGCTGCTGCCAACTTCTGCCAACTCCAGGGTGTGATTCATCCAATTTTTGGGCTCCTGAAGCCAACTCCAGTGTATATTTGGGCTCCTGCTGCTGCTACTGTCAACTCCTGCCAACTCCAGGGTGTGATTCATCCAATTTTTGGGCTCCTGAAGCCAACTCCAGTGTATATTTGGGCTCCTGCTGCTGCTGCTGCCAACTTCTGCCAACTCCAGGGTGTGATTCATCCAATTTTTGGGCTCCTGAAGCCAACTCCAGTGTATATTTGGGCTCCTGCTGCTGCTGCTGCCAACTTCTGCCAACTCCAGGGTGTGATTCATCCAATTTTTGGGCTCCTGAAGCCAACTCCAGTGTATATTTGGGCTCCTGCTGCTGCTGCTGCCAACTTCTGCCAACTCCAGGGTGTGATTCATCCAATTTTTGGGCTCCTGAAGCCAACTCCAGTGTATATTTGGGCTCCTGCTGCTGCTGCTGCCAACTTCTGCCAACTCCAGGGTGTGATTCATCCAATTTTTGGGCTCCTGAAGCCAACTCCAGTGTATATTTGGGCTCCTGCTGCTGCTGCTGTCAACTCCTGCCAACTCCAGGGTGTGATTCATCCAATTTTTGGGCTCCTGAAGCCAACTCCAGTGTATATTTGGGCTCCTGCTGCTGCTGCTGTCAACTCCTGCCAACTCCAGGGTGTGATTCATCCAATTTTTGGGCTCCTGAAGCCAACTCCAGTGTATATTTGGGCTCCTGCTGCTGCTGCTGCCAACTTCTGCCAACTCCAGGGTGTGATTCATCCAATTTTTGGGCTCCTGAAGCCAACTCCAGTGTATATTTGGGCTCCTGCTGCTGCTGCTGCCAACTTCTGCCAACTCCAGGGTGTGATTCATCCAATTTTTGGGCTCCTGAAGCCAACTCCAGTGTATATTTGGGCTCCTGCTGCTGCTGCTGCCAACTTCTGCCAACTCCAGGGTGTGATTCATCCAATTTTTGGGCTCCTGAAGCCAACTCCAGTGTATATTTGGGCTCCTGCTGCTGCTGCTGTCAACTCCTGCCAACTCCAGGGTGTGATTCATCCAATTTTTGGGCTCCTGAAGCCAACTCCAGTGTATATTTGGGCTCCTGCTGCTGCTGCTGTCAACTCCTGCCAACTCCAGGGTGTGATTCATCCAATTTTTGGGCTCCTGAAGCCAACTCCAGTGTATATTTGGGCTCCTGCTGCTGCTGCTGCCAACTTCTGCCAACTCCAGGGTGTGATTCATCCAATTTTTGGGCTCCTGAAGCCAACTCCAGTGTATATTTGGGCTCCTGCTGCTGCTGCTGCCAACTTCTGCCAACTCCAGGGTGTGATTCATCCAATTTTTGGGCTCCTGAAGCCAACTCCAGTGTATATTTGGGCTCCTGCTGCTGCTGCTGCCAACTCCTGCCAACTCCAGGGTGTGATTCATCCAATTTTTGGGCTCCTGAAGCCAACTCCAGTGTATATTTGGGCTCCTGCTGCTGCTACTGTCAACTCTTGCCAACTCCAGGGTGTGATTCATCCAATTTTTGGGCTCCTGAAGCCAACTCCAGTGTATATTTGGGCTCCTGCTGCTGCTGCTGTCAACTCCTGCCAACTCCAGGGTGTGATTCATCCAATTTTTGGGCTCCTGAAGCCAACTCCAGTGTATATTTGGGCTCCTGCTGCTGCTGCTGTCAACTCCTGCCAACTCCAGGGTGTGATTCATCCAATTTTTGGGCTCCTGAAGCCAACTCCAGTGTATATTTGGGCTCCTGCTGCTGCTGCTGCCAACTTCTGCCAACTCCAGGGTGTGATTCATCCAATTTTTGGGCTCCTGAAGCCAACTCCAGTGTATATTTGGGCTCCTGCTGCTGCTGCTGCCAACTTCTGCCAACTCCAGGGTGTGATTCATCCAATTTTTGGGCTCCTGAAGCCAACTCCAGTGTATATTTGGGCTCCTGCTGCTGCTGCTGCCAACTTCTGCCAACTCCAGGGTGTGATTCATCCAATTTTTGGGCTCCTGAAGCCAACTCCAGTGTATATTTGGGCTCCTGCTGCTGCTGCTGTCAACTCCTGCCAACTCCAGGGTGTGATTCATCCAATTTTTGGGCTCCTGAAGCCAACTCCAGTGTATATTTGGGCTCCTGCTGCTGCTGCTGTCAACTCCTGCCAACTCCAGGGTGTGATTCATCCAATTTTTGGGCTCCTGAAGCCAACTCCAGTGTATATTTGGGCTCCTGCTGCTGCTGCTGCCAACTTCTGCCAACTCCAGGGTGTGATTCATCCAATTTTTGGGCTCCTGAAGCCAACTCCAGTGTATATTTGGGCTCCTGCTGCTGCTGCTGCCAACTTCTGCCAACTCCAGGGTGTGATTCATCCAATTTTTGGGCTCCTGAAGCCAACTCCAGTGTATATTTGGGCTCCTGCTGCTGCTGCTGCCAACTCCTGCCAACTCCAGGGTGTGATTCATCCAATTTTTGGGCTCCTGAAGCCAACTCCAGTGTATATTTGGGCTCCTGCTGCTGCTGCTGTCAACTCTTGCCAACTCCAGGGTGTGATTCATCCAATTTTTGGGCTCCTGAAGCCAACTCCAGTGTATATTTGGGCTCCTGCTGCTGCTGCTGCCAACTTCTGCCAACTCCAGGGTGTGATTCATCCAATTTTTGGGCTCCTGAAGCCAACTCCAGTGTATATTTGGGCTCCTGCTGCTGCTGCTGCCAACTCCTGCCAACTCCAGGGTGTGATTCATCCAATTTTTGGGCTCCTGAAGCCAACTCCAGTGTATATTTGGGCTCCTGCTGCTGCTACTGTCAACTCTTGCCAACTCCAGGGTGTGATTCATCCAATTTTTGGGCTCCTGAAGCCAACTCCAGTGTATATTTGGGCTCCTGCTGCTGCTGCTGTCAACTCCTGCCAACTCCAGGGTGTGATTCATCCAATTTTTGGGCTCCTGAAGCCAACTCCAGTGTATATTTGGGCTCCTGCTGCTGCTGCTGTCAACTCCTGCCAACTCCAGGGTGTGATTCATCCAATTTTTGGGCTCCTGAAGCCAACTCCAGTGTATATTTGGGCTCCTGCTGCTGCTGCTGCCAACTTCTGCCAACTCCAGGGTGTGATTCATCCAATTTTTGGGCTCCTGAAGCCAACTCCAGTGTATATTTGGGCTCCTGCTGCTGCTGCTGCCAACTTCTGCCAACTCCAGGGTGTGATTCATCCAATTTTTGGGCTCCTGAAGCCAACTCCAGTGTATATTTGGGCTCCTGCTGCTGCTGCTGCCAACTTCTGCCAACTCCAGGGTGTGATTCATCCAATTTTTGGGCTCCTGAAGCCAACTCCAGTGTATATTTGGGCTCCTGCTGCTGCTGCTGTCAACTCCTGCCAACTCCAGGGTGTGATTCATCCAATTTTTGGGCTCCTGAAGCCAACTCCAGTGTATATTTGGGCTCCTGCTGCTGCTGCTGTCAACTCCTGCCAACTCCAGGGTGTGATTCATCCAATTTTTGGGCTCCTGAAGCCAACTCCAGTGTATATTTGGGCTCCTGCTGCTGCTGCTGCCAACTTCTGCCAACTCCAGGGTGTGATTCATCCAATTTTTGGGCTCCTGAAGCCAACTCCAGTGTATATTTGGGCTCCTGCTGCTGCTGCTGCCAACTTCTGCCAACTCCAGGGTGTGATTCATCCAATTTTTGGGCTCCTGAAGCCAACTCCAGTGTATATTTGGGCTCCTGCTGCTGCTGCTGCCAACTCCTGCCAACTCCAGGGTGTGATTCATCCAATTTTTGGGCTCCTGAAGCCAACTCCAGTGTATATTTGGGCTCCTGCTGCTGCTGCTGTCAACTCTTGCCAACTCCAGGGTGTGATTCATCCAATTTTTGGGCTCCTGAAGCCAACTCCAGTGTATATTTGGGCTCCTGCTGCTGCTGCTGCCAACTTCTGCCAACTCCAGGGTGTGATTCATCCAATTTTTGGGCTCCTGAAGCCAACTCCAGTGTATATTTGGGCTCCTGCTGCTGCTGCTGTCAACTCCTGCCAACTCCAGGGTGTGATTCATCCAATTTTTGGGCTCCTGAAGCCAACTCCAGTGTATATTTGGGCTCCTGCTGCTGCTGCTGCCAACTTCTGCCAACTCCAGGGTGTGATTCATCCAATTTTTGGGCTCCTGAAGCCAACTCCAGTGTATATTTGGGCTCCTGCTGCTGCTGCTGTCAACTCCTGCCAACTCCAGGGTGTGATTCATCCAATTTTTGGGCTCCTGAAGCCAACTCCAGTGTATATTTGGGCTCCTGCTGCTGCTGCTGTCAACTCCTGCCAACTCCAGGGTGTGATTCATCCAATTTTTGGGCTCCTGAAGCCAACTCCAGTGTATATTTGGGCTCCTGCTGCTGCTGCTGCCAACTCCTGCCAACTCCAGGGTGTGATTCATCCAATTTTTGGGCTCCTGAAGCCAACTCCAGTGTATATTTGGGCTCCTGCTGCTGCTGCTGCCAACTCCTGCCAACTCCAGGGTGTGATTCATCCAATTTTTGGGCTCCTGAGGCCAACTCCAGTGTATATTTGGGCTCCTGCTGCTGCTGCTGTCAACTCCTGCCAACTCCAGGGTGTGATTCATCCAATTTTTGGGCTCCTGAAGCCAACTCCAGTGTATATTTGGGCTCCTGCTGCTGCTGCTGCCAACTTCTGCCAACTCCAGGGTGTGATTCATCCAATTTTTGGGCTCCTGAGGCCAACTCCAGTGTATATTTGGGCTCCTTCTGCCCCTCATAGTGATGCCACTTCAACTCTCTGCAATTGTGCCGCTCTGCGATTCTATTAGCGATGCCTCTGATCTGCATGTGATATTTCTTAAAAGTATTATTTAACTAACCCAGCACGCATCCTGTGCGTGTTACAGCAAGGCTGAATGGTTTACAACCCTATTGAGGCTGTAGGAGGCTCAGAAATAGCCGTTTTTAATAGCGATTCGTCGCGAATTTATTTGGGTCGAAACGATTTTTGTCGGAAAATTCGGCGAATCAGTCGAATCGAATTTTTCAAAAGTTCGCTCATCTCTACTAACAACGTAGCCTTTCGTTTTTGCCCTTTTCCCATCGTATCCTCCAACGAATCCTTTACGTTTCCCATTAGTTTCTGTTTCCATTTTACAAAAAATAATCGTCCAGACGGAAATCCTTACGATCTTGCGCCTGCGCACTACAAACTTAACTCATTAA
The DNA here is from genome assembly GCA_027917425.1 of Gastrophryne carolinensis. Classification (NCBI taxonomy): domain Eukaryota; kingdom Metazoa; phylum Chordata; class Amphibia; order Anura; family Microhylidae; genus Gastrophryne; species Gastrophryne carolinensis. The sequence continues at coordinate 29,375,364 of CM051244.1, read as the reverse complement.
AGTGCTCGCCTACATATTTGCCACCCTCACTTCTACTACAATGTTTAGCTAAGTCACTTAGCACTATCCTCCATCTTCCCTTTTGGACCCTTAAAGCACACCCAAACCACTTCTCGGTTAGGTTCTTTTTCCATTTTAGCCCCCTAAAACTTACCCAAATCACTTCTCGGTCATGTGAATATTCATCTTTAAATATTTCTGGGCCCATTCGTTTTGCATTAATGTAGTTTGTAAATGAAATGACAATGTAACATTTTTTTAAATACCATCATCAAAGATTCCATTTTTAAAAATATTGTAAATTTCAAATTTTTACAACTATTAAAAACTAAATACATAGCAATGGCAGGCCACTGAACATCATTCTTCATCTGTGGTCCCCAACGAGTTGCGCAGTTCCTGCATCTCGCCCACCAACTGAAGGACCCTGACACTCAGTTGTGCCACTCTGGCACGTGTGGTCCCTGTTAAAAAAAGGTAAATTAAAATATTGGTATAACCTTGTTGGGGTCATACTGCAGTGCCCCCCCCCCCCCCCCCGTATGGTCCAAACACCTAAATCTGGACTTCAAAAGCCAGAGGGCCCTCGCCACCACGGCCCGGGTTTTGCATAGTGCCCGATTAGAGCACCCCTGGCCCGCATTCTGCAGGCAAAGAACGAGCATCAGGAGCAAGGGCGAGTGGCACATCTTGCAGTTCCTGCAACCAAATGTAAAATAATTACACAAAGCAAAGGTAACCAAATAAAACACTAACTCCTACAACACATTAAGATTCAAGTTCAACAATCCTAATATAATTCACAAAGGACATAAGTAGGGATGAGCGAATCGATCCGGACGAACCCGGATTCGATCCGAATTTCAGGAAAAATTCGATTCGGATCGAATCCGAATTTCCCCGCGATTCGATCACTCGAAGTTTTCCTTTAACATCCATTCATTTACATTACAGGCATTCTAAGATGGCGGGCGGGACATGTCTGGACATGTATCCCGCGCCAGTGCAAGCTGGGGCAGTCACATGCAGCCTATCAGCAGCCAGCAAGCCCGGTGACGTCACACAGCGGTATTTAACGGCGGCCATCTTGCTTTTCCTCATTTCTCTATTGCATTCGTGACAGACAGAACGCTGTGTAGCTGAGGCAGTTAGACAGGCAGGGACAGACAGGGACAGGCTGGAGACAGGCAGGAGACAGACAGGAGACAGACAGGAGACAGACAGGAGACAGACAGAAAGCCAGGAAAAACGGAGCTGGCTGACAGGGAGATTTTTTTTTTTTCATCCAGCCTTTGTTAGCGTTTTCAGGCTGCTTATAGTAACTAACTGTGCATATATACTGAACTGATCTTAAGTCTGCTGTGAGGCATCCCATTCTGTGACTAAAGCAGCCTCTATTTAATAGCATAATAACCATTTGCACTTATTCTCATAGAAATCAGGCCTGATAAAGACACTTTTGCTGTGCATGCTCTCTGGTTTTTGTGGCACTGGCATCCCATTCTGTGACTAAAGCAGCCTCTATTTAATAGCATAATAAACATTTGCACTTATTCTCATAGAAATCAGGCCTGATAAAGACACTTTTGCTGTGCATGCTCTCTGGTTTTTGTGGCACTGGCATCCCATTCTGTGACTAAAGCAGCCTCTATTTAATAGCATAATAACCATTTGCACTTATTCTCATAGAAATCAGGCCTGATAAAGACACTTTTGCTGTGCATGCTCTCTGGTTTTTGTGGCACTGGCATCCCATTCTGTGACTAAAGCAGCCTCTATTTAATAGCATAATAACCATTTGCACTTATTCTCATAGAAATCAGGCCTGATAAAGACACTTTTGCTGTGCATGCTCTCTGGTTTTTGTGGCACTGGCATCCCATTCTGTGACTAAAGCAGCCTCTATTTAATAGCATAATAAACATTTGCACTTATTCTCATAGAAATCAGGCCTGATAAAGACACTTTTGCTGTGCATGCTCTCTGGTTTTTGTGGCACTGGCATCCCATTCTGTGACTAAAGCAGCCTCTATTTAATAGCATAATAAACATTTGCACTTATTCTCATAGAAATCAGGCCTGATAAAGACACTTTTGCTGTGCATGCTCTCTGGTTTTTGTGGCACTGGCATCCCATTCTGTGACTAAAGCAGCCTCTATTTAATAGCATAATAAACATTTGCACTTATTCTCATAGAAATCAGGCCTGATAAAGACACTTTTGCTGTGCATGCTCTCTGGTTTTTGTGGCACTGGCATCCCATTCTGTGACTAAAGCAGCCTCTATTTAATAGCATAATAAACATTTGCACTTATTCTCATAGAAATCAGGCCTGATAAAGACACTTTTGCTGTGCATGCTCTCTGGTTTTTGTGGCACTGGCATCCCATTCTGTGACTAAAGCAGCCTCTATTTAATAGCATAATAACCATTTGCACTTATTCTCATAGAAATCAGGCCTGATAAAGACACTTTTGCTGTGCATGCTCTCTGGTTTTTGTGGCACTGGCATCCCATTCTGTGACTAAAGCAGCCTCTATTTAATAGCATAATAAACATTTGCACTTATTCTCATAGAAATCAGGCCTGATAAAGACACTTTTGCTGTGCATGCTCTCTGGTTTTTGTGGCACTGGCATCCCATTCTGTGACTAAAGCAGCCTCTATTTAATAGCATAATAAACATTTGCACTTATTCTCATAGAAATCAGGCCTGATAAAGACACTTTTGCTGTGCATGCTCTCTGGTTTTTGTGGCACTGGCATCCCATTCTGTGACTAAAGCAGCCTCTATTTAATAGCATAATAAACATTTGCACTTATTCTCATAGAAATCAGGCCTGATAAAGACACTTTTGCTGTGCATGCTCTCTGGTTTTTGTGGCACTGGCATCCCATTCTGTGACTAAAGCAGCCTCTATTTAATAGCATAATAAACATTTGCACTTATTCTCATAGAAATCAGGCCTGATAAAGACACTTTTGCTGTGCATGCTCTCTGGTTTTTGTGGCACTGGCATCCCATTCTGTGACTAAAGCAGCCTCTATTTAATAGCATAATAAACATTTGCACTTATTCTCATAGAAATCAGGCCTGATAAAGACACTTTTGCTGTGCATGCTCTCTGGTTTTTGTGGCACTGGCATCCCATTCTGTGACTAAAGCAGCCTCTATTTAATAGCATAATAACCATTTGCACTTATTCTCATAGAAATCAGGCCTGATAAAGACACTTTTGCTGTGCATGCTCTCTGGTTTTTGTGGCACTGGCATCCCATTCTGTGACTAAAGCAGCCTCTATTTAATAGCATAATAAACATTTGCACTTATTCTCATAGAAATCAGGCCTGATAAAGACACTTTTGCTGTGCATGCTCTCTGGTTTTTGTGGCACTGGCATCCCATTCTGTGACTAAAGCAGCCTCTATTTAATAGCATAATAAACATTTGCACTTATTCTCATAGAAATCAGGCCTGATAAAGACACTTTTGCTGTGCATGCTCTCTGGTTTTTGTGGCACTGGCATCCCATTCTGTGACTAAAGCAGCCTCTATTTAATAGCATAATAACCATTTGCACTTATTCTCATAGAAATCAGGCCTGATAAAGACACTTTTGCTGTGCATGCTCTCTGGTTTTTGTGGCACTGGCATCCCATTCTGTGACTAAAGCAGCCTCTATTTAATAGCATAATAACCATTTGCACTTATTCTCATAGAAATCAGGCCTGATAAAGACACTTTTGCTGTGCATGCTCTCTGGTTTTTGTGGCACTGGCATCCCATTCTGTGACTAAAGCAGCCTCTATTTAATAGCATAATAAACATTTGCACTTATTCTCATAGAAATCAGGCCTGATAAAGACACTTTTGCTGTGCATGCTCTCTGGTTTTTGTGGCACTGGCATCCCATTCTGTGACTAAAGCAGCCTCTATTTAATAGCATAATAACCATTTGCACTTATTCTCATAGAAATCAGGCCTGATAAAGACACTTTTGCTGTGCATGCTCTCTGGTTTTTGTGGCACTGGCATCCCATTCTGTGACTAAAGCAGCCTCTATTTAATAGCATAATAAACATTTGCACTTATTCTCATAGAAATCAGGCCTGATAAAGACACTTTTGCTGTGCATGCTCTCTGGTTTTTGTGGCACTGGCATCCCATTCTGTGACTAAAGCAGCCTCTATTTAATAGCATAATAAACATTTGCACTTATTCTCATAGAAATCAGGCCTGATAAAGACACTTTTGCTGTGCATGCTCTCTGGTTTTTGTGGCACTGGCATCCCATTCTGTGACTAAAGCAGCCTCTATTTAATAGCATAATAACCATTTGCACTTATTCTCATAGAAATCAGGCCTGATAAAGACACTTTTGCTGTGCATGCTCTCTGGTTTTTGTGGCACTGGCATCCCATTCTGTGACTAAAGCAGCCTCTATTTAATAGCATAATAAACATTTGCACTTATTCTCATAGAAATCAGGCCTGATAAAGACACTTTTGCTGTGCATGCTCTCTGGTTTTTGTGGCACTGGCATCCCATTCTGTGACTAAAGCAGCCTCTATTTAATAGCATAATAAACATTTGCACTTATTCTCATAGAAATCAGGCCTGATAAAGACACTTTTGCTGTGCATGCTCTCTGGTTTTTGTGGCACTGGCATCCCATTCTGTGACTAAAGCAGCCTCTATTTAATAGCATAATAAACATTTGCACTTATTCTCATAGAAATCAGGCCTGATAAAGACACTTTTGCTGTGCATGCTCTCTGGTTTTTGTGGCACTGGCATCCCATTCTGTGACTAAAGCAGCCTCTATTTAATAGCATAATAAACATTTGCACTTATTCTCATAGAAATCAGGCCTGATAAAGACACTTTTGCTGTGCATGCTCTCTGGTTTTTGTGGCACTGGCATCCCATTCTGTGACTAAAGCAGCCTCTATTTAATAGCATAATAAACATTTGCACTTATTCTCATAGAAATCAGGCCTGATAAAGACACTTTTGCTGTGCATGCTCTCTGGTTTTTGTGGCACTGGCATCCCATTCTGTGACTAAAGCAGCCTCTATTTAATAGCATAATAACCATTTGCACTTATTCTCATAGAAATCAGGCCTGATAAAGACACTTTTGCTGTGCATGCTCTCTGGTTTTTGTGGCACTGGCATCCCATTCTGTGACTAAAGCAGCCTCTATTTAATAGCATAATAAACATTTGCACTTATTCTCATAGAAATCAGGCCTGATAAAGACACTTTTGCTGTGCATGCTCTCTGGTTTTTGTGGCACTGGCATCCCATTCTGTGACTAAAGCAGCCTCTATTTAATAGCATAATAAACATTTGCACTTATTCTCATAGAAATCAGGCCTGATAAAGACACTTTTGCTGTGCATGCTCTCTGGTTTTTGTGGCACTGGCATCCCATTCTGTGACTAAAGCAGCCTCTATTTAATAGCATAATAAACATTTGCACTTATTCTCATAGAAATCAGGCCTGATAAAGACACTTTTGCTGTGCATGCTCTCTGGTTTTTGTGGCACTGGCATCCCATTCTGTGACTAAAGCAGCCTCTATTTAATAGCATAATAAACATTTGCACTTATTCTCATAGAAATCAGGCCTGATAAAGACACTTTTGCTGTGCATGCTCTCTGGTTTTTGTGGCACTGGCATCCCATTCTGTGACTAAAGCAGCCTCTATTTAATAGCATAATAACCATTTGCACTTATTCTCATAGAAATCAGGCCTGATAAAGACACTTTTGCTGTGCATGCTCTCTGGTTTTTGTGGCACTGGCATCCCATTCTGTGACTAAAGCAGCCTCTATTTAATAGCATAATAAACATTTGCACTTATTCTCATAGAAATCAGGCCTGATAAAGACACTTTTGCTGTGCATGCTCTCTGGTTTTTGTGGCACTGGCATCCCATTCTGTGACTAAAGCAGCCTCTATTTAATAGCATAATAACCATTTGCACTTATTCTCATAGAAATCAGGCCTGATAAAGACACTTTTGCTGTGCATGCTCTCTGGTTTTTGTGGCACTGGCATCCCATTCTGTGACTAAAGCAGCCTCTATTTAATAGCATAATAAACATTTGCACTTATTCTCATAGAAATCAGGCCTGATAAAGACACTTTTGCTGTGCATGCTCTCTGGTTTTTGTGGCACTGGCATCCCATTCTGTGACTAAAGCAGCCTCTATTTAATAGCATAATAAACATTTGCACTTATTCTCATAGAAATCAGGCCTGATAAAGACACTTTTGCTGTGCATGCTCTCTGGTTTTTGTGGCACTGGCATCCCATTCTGTGACTAAAGCAGCCTCTATTTAATAGCATAATAAACATTTGCACTTATTCTCATAGAAATCAGGCCTGATAAAGACACTTTTGCTGTGCATGCTCTCTGGTTTTTGTGGCACTGGCATCCCATTCTGTGACTAAAGCAGCCTCTATTTAATAGCATAATAAACATTTGCACTTATTCTCATAGAAATCAGGCCTGATAAAGACACTTTTGCTGTGCATGCTCTCTGGTTTTTGTGGCACTGGCATCCCATTCTGTGACTAAAGCAGCCTCTATTTAATAGCATAATAAACATTTGCACTTATTCTCATAGAAATCAGGCCTGATAAAGACACTTTTGCTGTGCATGCTCTCTGGTTTTTGTGGCACTGGCATCCCATTCTGTGACTAAAGCAGCCTCTATTTAATAGCATAATAACCATTTGCACTTATTCTCATAGAAATCAGGCCTGATAAAGACACTTTTGCTGTGCATGCTCTCTGGTTTTTGTGGCACTGGCATCCCATTCTGTGACTAAAGCAGCCTCTATTTAATAGCATAATAAACATTTGCACTTATTCTCATAGAAATCAGGCCTGATAAAGACACTTTTGCTGTGCATGCTCTCTGGTTTTTGTGGCACTGGCATCCCATTCTGTGACTAAAGCAGCCTCTATTTAATAGCATAATAACCATTTGCACTTATTCTCATAGAAATCAGGCCTGATAAAGACACTTTTGCTGTGCATGCTCTCTGGTTTTTGTGGCACTGGCATCCCATTCTGTGACTAAAGCAGCCTCTATTTAATAGCATAATAAACATTTGCACTTATTCTCATAGAAATCAGGCCTGATAAAGACACTTTTGCTGGCCAAAGGCCTACTGGACCCTGCCAGCTCGATTCCTGCCCGGGGCATCCCATTCTGTGACTAAAGCAGCCTCTGTTTAAGACCATATAAGCATTTGTTCTTATCATATTTGAAATTAGGCCTGATAAAGACACTTTTGCTGGGCATAGCACTACTGGACCCTGCCAGGTGCACTCCTATTTGGGGCATCCCATTCTGTGACTACAGCAGCCTCTGTTTAAGACCATATAAGCATTTGCTCTTATCATATTTGAAATTAGGCCTGATAAAGACACTTTTGCTGGCCAAAGCACTCCTGTACCCTGCCAGCTCGATTCCTGCCCGGGGCATCCCATTCTGTGACTAAAGCAGCCTCTGTTTAAGACCATATAAGCATTTGCTCTTATCATATTTGAAATTAGGCCTGATAAAGACACTTTTGCTGGGCATAGCACAACTTGTCCCTGCCAGGTGTACTTACTGCTGGTTTTTAGGGCATCCCATTCTGTGACTACACCAGCCTCTATTTAAGAACCTAACCATTTGCACCTATTCTAATTGAAATTAGGCATGATAAAGACACTTTTGCTGTGCATAGTCTTACTGCTGCCTGCCAGGTGCTCTCTGGTTTTTGGGACATCCCATTCTGTAACATACCATTAGCCTCTGCATTAACTGTAAGCTGCACAGTTATTTAAAGAAATTTGGCCTGTATGAGCCTGCTAACACACTGCTGCTGTGTGCATATATACTGATCTCAAGTCTGCTTTGGGGCATCCCATTCTGTAACATACCATTAGCCTCTGCATTTACTGTAAGCTGCACATTTATTTAAAGAAATTTGGCCTGTATGAGCCTGCTAACACACTGCTGCTGTGTGCATATATACTGATCTCAAGTCTGCTTGGGGCATCCCATTCTGTAACATACCATTAGCCTCTGCATTTACTGTAAGCTGCACAGTTATTTAAAGAAATTTGGCCTGTATGAGCCTGCTAACACACTGCTGCTGTGTGCATATATACTGATCTCAAGTCTGCTTTGGGGCATCCCATTCTGTAACATACCATTAGCCTCTGCATTTACTGTAAGCTGCACATTTATTTAAAGAAATTTGGCCTGTATGAGCCTGCTAACACACTGCTGCTGTGTGCATATATACTGATCTCAAGTCTGCTTTGGGGCATCCCATTCTGTAACATACCATTAGCCTCTGCATTTACTGTAAGCTGCACATTTATTTAAAGAAATTTGGCCTGTATGAGCCTGCTAACACACTGCTGCTGTGTGCATATATACTGATCTCAAGTCTGCTTGGGGCATCCCATTCTGTAACATACCATTAGCCTCTGCATTTACTGTAAGCTGCACAGTTATTTAAAGAAATTTGGCCTGTATGAGCCTGCTAACACACTGCTGCTGTGTGCATATATACTGATCTCAAGTCTGCTTTGGGGCATCCCATTCTGTAACATACCATTAGCCTCTGCATTAACTGTAAGCTGCACAGTTATTTAAAGAAATTTGGCCTGTATGAGCCTGCTAACACACTGCTGCTGTGTGCATATATACTGATCTCAAGTCTGCTTGGGGCATCCCATTCTGTAACATAACATAACCTACCTACCATACTAAGCAGCTCTCTTATTTAAACTAAGCAGGCCTCTTGGAGGCTGAGTGTCCACTTTTGGGTGTGCATTTATATTCGGTTTCATATACAGTGGGGTATCCCAATTTGTAAGATAACCTACCCCAACCATGTAAACTAAATAGGCCTGTTGCAGCCTGAGTTTCTCTGCTTGCGTATGGCCTGCATTACAATCTGTCTCTTTCAATGACACTGCTGCCTGGGGTATCCCAATTTGTAAGATAACCTACCCCAACCATGTAAACTAAAGGTTACGTCCTTCCAGAAGGAAAACTTATGCCGAACACTATTTTTGTTAGGGACATTGACCTTTGGATTGATCGGCATGAAATTAATTTTTTTTTTTCAAAGTATGGCGCTGTGAAGAAGGTCAAAATGATGTCTCATACTTGGATTATTGTTACTTTTTGTTCAGCTTGAAATATAACAGGCCACACGGGCATCCCAAGGCACATGCTATTTGAAACCTATCTGTTATACAACATAAGCGTTGATCAGGCTACTTCAGTTTGCACTTGTTTTTGACTGATTTTAATAAACCAGGCCGCAGGGCACCCCAAAGCTGCACCTTGCACCCTATCTGGTATACAACATAAGCGTTGATCAGCATCAGCTTCATTAAGCTACTTCAGTTTGCACTTCCTTTTTGACTGCTTTCATTTAACCAGGCCGCAGGGCACCCCAAAGCTGCACCTTGCACCCTACCTGTTTATACTAAATAAGCATCTACAGCCTCAGCTTTATTAAGTTATTGCATTTTGAATTGGTTTTGGTCTGCTTTAAATACACCAGGCCGCAGGGCATCCCAAACCTGCATGTTGCACCCCATCTGTTATACTAAATAAGCGTTGATCAGCATCAGCTTTATTAAGCTATTGCATTTTGCATTGGTTTTTGTACTGCTGCCAAAACACTAGCCCATATGGGCATCCCAAACCAGCACATGTCACCCTATCTGTTATACTAAATAAGCTTCTACAGGCCCTTTTTTTATTTATTTATTTTTATTTATATAGAGCTGCAATAGCTTATATTGTGAGGTTAATTTGCCATTTTGCAGCATAATATAGAGCAGCCCCTGTGTAAATCTGAGGGGCAATAGCTTATATAGTGAGGTAAATTTGCCATTTTGCTTCGTTATATAGAGCAGGCCCTGTGTAAATCTGAGGGGCAATAGCTTATATTGTGAGGTAAATTTGCCATTTTGCAGCATAATATAGAGCAGCCCCTGTGTAAATCTGAGGGGCAATAGCTTATATTGTGAGGTAAATTTGCCACTTTGCAGCATAATATAGAGCAGCCCCTGTGTAAATCTGAGGGGCAATAGCTCATATAGTGAGGTAAATTTGCCATTTTGCTTCGTTATATAGAGCAGCCCAGTTGCCATCTAAATCAACTACTGTCCGGCCAGTACAGCTTTTCCAGGGCAAACTCTGCTAGTTGCGGGCACAAGTCAAGTTTGGCTTCCCAGCAAATCCAGTGGATCTTGAAGGTGTGTTGGCATGGTCATGTCAAGGTATGACATGACCTGCTGTTTGAGGTCCAGCTCCAGGTCTTCCTGCTGCTCATGAGTAGACTCACTATGCGGGTGTAGAAAGCTACTCACTAGCGACTGAAGACTGAGGCTGCTGCTGATGGAGCTGCTGCTGCTGCTCCTTCCACCCCCCCAGCAGCCATGGCAGTGGAAGGTGATCGCAGAGGTCCCCCCGAGTCAGACCTGCGGGAGTATGGGCCATGGCGCAGATAGACATCGCCCAACTGACTACGTGGGATGTCTCTGTAGTAGGTCAGTTTGTCCTCCCTCTCAGTGGGCGTAAAAAATGCCCCCATTTTGTGCCGGAAGCGAGGGTCCAATAAGTTGGAGAGCCAGAAGTCTTCCCGCTGACAAATGGAGACAATTCTGCGCTCACTAGTACGCAAGCATGTGAGCATGCATCGTGCCATTTGTGCAAATGACTCGGAGGGACTACCTGTCTCCATCTCCACTGTAAACTGCCACGGTGTGTCTGGGTCCTCTGTCTCACCTTACTCACAACCCTCTAGCTCCTGTGGCTGCTCCTGCTCCTCCTCTTCTGTCAGATGACTAGATAAAATGGTCATTTTGTGAAACCTAAACTGTGGTTTGCTTTGCCCCACCCCCTCCTCCTCCTCCACTTCAGCCCCCACAGGCTTCATGTGGCTGTGAAATGTATGTGCCATGTCTCCAGTGCCCTGACCAGCCATGGTTTCCAACATGTGTTGTAGTACATGAAGCAGTGGAATCTCATCGTTCATCTCATAGTCCTGGCAACTGACTAATAACGTAGCTTCCTCAAAGGGCCTGAGCAAACGGTCGGTGTCACGTATGAGCTGCCAATGGTTTACATTGAATTTACACAGGTGTCCCCCTATCCGTTTGGATCATCCAGAAATCCGTGATGGCTTTTCTCTGTTCCTATAGTGCAGTGGTCCTCAACCCTGTCCTCAAGGCCCACCAACAAGTCATGTTTTTTGGATCTCCAAATAGCCAGCTCTATTGCTCTGCAGCTGCACTAATTACTCCACCTGTGCATCTTTGTGGAGATCTGCAAAACCTGGCCTGTTGGTGGGCCTTGAGGACAGGGTTGGGGACCACTGCTATAGTGGATCCTGCATATGGAGGGTGGAATTCCAACGGGTGGAAACATCGCAAATCAGACTATGGTGGGGTACACCGTTGTGACGCTGAGGCTCAATAGGGTTGTGCTTCGTGGTGTAGGAGTGCCAGAAGTGCATGCTAACTTTCTTTCCTGTTGTTCTTTCAGATGGGGGCAAGACTTAAAAACTAGACTGAACACGTGTGCCATGTGAGGACGCATGACTTTGGCTTCCTTGTCGCAGCGCAAACAAGATGTTCTTCCAAGTGTAATGCAGCAGGCTGGACTTATGGTGACGCTGTCTGAGAGGAGAAATCCCTCAGACATCAAGATTAAAAATTCCAAGAATTTTTGAGGGCTAATTATTCAGAGGCAAATGATAGCTAGTTGTTTCTGATTTAATTACAAGGTGGAAACACACCCTCAAACAAAACTTCACTTTGGCAATACTATTGCATTTGTCTATTCATAATTTTATGTATATACACTAACTAACCTACTTTTTCTCCCCAGGATGCTGCATGAAACACTGCCACATCGCTGAGTAGCTGATTTTTCCGAACAACAGTCCGCAATAATCTGCTGCTGCTGCCGCCGCCACCGCCGCAGACTCCAGGGACCCTCTTCCACTACCTCGGCTTGCAACACCTCCTCCCACGACACTCTCCTCATCACTAATTGCCGGCTAGTGGAAGAAGAGGCGAGTGTCTCCTCCACTTCTTGGCTGGGCAGTAGCTGCTGAATTTTATGATTATCAGATCTTCATCAATGGATAGTGGAGCTGAACCCAAAGCATAACAGACAGACAGTTGACTGGGGGTGTCAGATGCCACTTGTGATGCAGTGGACTGCTTTTGCAGCACTTCGAGACAAAGTTGCTTCATTGGCTGACACAATGACTGGTAAATCTGTGGAACATATGGTTTACAAGCAAGAATAACCATTTGTTTTTATATGAAAAAGACCCTGGTTTATACAGACTTTTTTTTTCCAGAGACTGCCCTGCGTGGAAATGAATGGCGCTTGGATCATCCAAGCTTTCCTCCCAACAATGCCTGATGTATTCCAGTAGATTGATGACGGGGCCAGACCTACACTAAAGAAAGATGGATCGTGCAAAACAGATTTAAGGCGCTGCTCTCCAGTTACAGACATTCCTCCGCATCGGACCACAAGTAAGTATTGATAAAAAATCCTTTCCGTTACTCTTACTTTTTATTAATATTCTTCGGATAAGACGGATCAGACATGATTCCAGATTAAAAATTCCAAGAATTTTTGAGGGCTAATTAGTCAGAGGCAATGATACCTTCTTGTTTCTGATTTAATTAAAAGGTGGAAACACACCCTCAAACAAAACTTCACTTTGGCAATACTTTTGCATTTGTTTATTCATAATTTTATGTAGATATTACTAACTAAGCTACTTTTTCTCCACATGACTCTCCACAGGGTGTGATTCATCCAATTTTTGGGCTCCTGAAGCCAACCCCAGTGTCTCTTTAAAGTAATATTTGGGCTCCTGCTGCTGCCAACTCCAGGGTGTGATTCATCAAATTTTTGGGCTCCTGAAGCCAACCCCAGTGTCTCTTTATAGTAATATTTGGGCTCCTGCTGCTGCTGCTGCCAACTCCAGGGTGTGATTCATCCAATTTTTGGGCTCCTGAAGCCAACCCCAGTGTATATTTGGGCTCCTGCTGCTGCTGCTGCCAACTCCAGGGTGTGAATCATCCAATTTTTGGGCTCCTGAAGCCAACTCCAGGGTCTCTTTAAAGTAATGTTTGGGCTCCTGCTGCTGCTGCCAACTTCTGCCAACTCCAGGGTGTGATTCATCCAATTTTTGGGCTCCTGAAGCCAACTCCAGTGTATATTTGGGCTCCTGCTGCTGCTGCTGCCAACTCCAGGGTGTGATTCATCCAATTTTTGGGCTCCTGAAGCCAACTCCAGTGTATATTTGGGCTCCTGCTGCTGCTGCTGCCAACTTCTGCCAACTCCAGGGTGTGATTCATCCAATTTTTGGGCTCCTGAAGCCAACTCCAGTGTATATTTGGGCTCCTGCTGCTGCTGCTGTCAACTCCTGCCAACTCCAGGGTGTGATTCATCCAATTTTTGGGCTCCTGAAGCCAACTCCAGTGTATATTTGGGCTCCTGCTGCTGCTACTGTCAACTCCTGCCAACTCCAGGGTGTGATTCATCCAATTTTTGGGCTCCTGAAGCCAACTCCAGTGTATATTTGGGCTCCTGCTGCTGCTGCTGTCAACTCCTGCCAACTCCAGGGTGTGATTCATCCAATTTTTGGGCTCCTGAAGCCAACTCCAGTGTATATTTGGGCTCCTGCTGCTGCTACTGTCAACTCCTGCCAACTCCAGGGTGTGATTCATCCAATTTTTGGGCTCCTGAAGCCAACTCCAGTGTATATTTGGGCTCCTGCTGCTGCTACTGTCAACTCCTGCCAACTCCAGGGTGTGATTCATCCAATTTTTGGGCTCCTGAAGCCAACTCCAGTGTATATTTGGGCTCCTGCTGCTACTACTGTCAACTCCTGCCAACTCCAGGGTGTGATTCATCCAATTTTTGGGCTCCTGAGGCCAACTCCAGTGTATATTTGGGCTCCTGCTGCTGCTGCTGCCAACTTCTGCCAACTCCAGGGTGTGATTCATCCAATTTTTGGGCTCCTGAGGCCAACTCCAGTGTATATTTGGGCTCCTGCTCCTGCTGCTGCCAACTTCTGCCAACTCCAGGGTGTGATTCATCCAATTTTTGGGCTCCTGAAGCCAACTCCAGTGTATATTTGGGCTCCTGCTGCTGCTGCCAACTTCTGCCAACTCCAGGGTGTGATTCATCCAATTTTTGGGCTCCTGAGGCCAACTCCAGTGTATATTTGGGCTCCTTCTGCCCCTCATAGTGATGCCACTTCAACTCTCTGCAATTGTGCCGCTCTGCGATTCTATTAGCGATGCCTCTGATCTGCATGTGATATTTCTTCAAAGTATTATTTAACAAACCCAGCACGCATCCTGTGCGTGTTACAGCAAGGCTGAATGGTTTACAACCCTATTGAGGCTGTAGGAGGCTCAGAAATAGCCGTTTTTAATAGCGATTCGTCGCGAATTTATTCGGGTCGAAACGATTTTTGTCGGAAAATTCGGCGAATCAGTCGAATCGAATTTTTCAAAAGTTCGCTCATCTCTAGACATAAGTCTAAAAAAAGATTGCAATTATATGGATGTGTGGAAAAATAAATGTTTACATGCTAAGGACTAATTTAGGTCAGCATTAAATGCATCTATAAGGCATACATGAAATGTATTGATTCAGGTATGCATTGCTAGACAATTTATGGCCTCGGCCATGCTGATACATGCAATGCCTTGGTGCTAAAGGTGTGCAGACTCCTCCACATAGCCGCAAAACATGTTCAACAATAGCAATCCGAGCCCTCAAAGGTCCCGTAAGTGGATCGGAAATGAAACGGATTTATGGGGTGGTGATCCGTCGGAAATCAGCTCTCTGAATCAGACAGAAACCATCCCAGCAACGGAAGTTATCTGAATGAACTGAAAATTTCCGATTTTGTTTGGAAATGTTCCGATTTGCTTCCGTTCATCGAAAGCGCATGTACACATTCTCCCGAACGTTCGTGCGAGTAGAAAATGGACGAAAAAAAGCAAAAAAATGACTAACACCCACCAAAACTTTCACAGACAGCTACGGAAGTCCGGACGAATGTGTCTTTGAATCGAGGCTATGGTCTGGTCCAGGAGGCTTTTCGGTCTTTGGTCTGACGGTCCACAAAAAAGGCTTTTTTGTTTTTTCAAACCCACAGCCGATGCCACCACAGGGTAGGATGGAGAGTCTAGAGCAGCAAAGCCGCCGCCAGCAACGCTACAGTGATGGGTGCAGAGCTGTCACTGCACATAAGCCACCAAGCACAGCCGCTGGCAGCTCAGTGCAGGGAACTGTTTTCTGCTGGACCAGCCGGGTGACTACACTACTATATTGCATCTGGCTGTGATTCAGGAATTGAGGATTGATTTATGGCTTGAAGCTGCGCATATAGTGCATATTGACATTCTTCATATTCTTTAGTTGTCACTAGTCAGGTGACTACTAATGTGCGCTCACGTGATGTGATGCCGTGGTGCATTCTGAGGTAAGTCCTTATTATTTCTTATCCCTATATAACTCTTGCTACTCTGCCTCACCATTAGCCTTGTTAAAGTCGCGGGATAGCGACGAAACGCGTCTGCGGTGGTGAGCAGCAGAGTTTCCCATATTGGTTCCAACTTCTTGAGATTATCGTCCCTCCGCAGCTGTCAGATTCCAGGCCCGGCATATCTCCAAACTTTATTCAACGCGATTTTATCTACTCTGTGAGTGCATTTCCTTTTAATCTATTAAATGTTTGACAATACGGAATTACACTAGATTTGCTCCCTTTGTGTTTTGTTTGTGCCTGGCTAATTCTTGGTCTTCCATCATCACTGGCGAGTCTTGAGCCTTAAAGGGAACCTGTTTGAAATTGATTGCGGCTACCTTATAATAAATTGACGGCTTGTCTTCTTTGTTAGCTGGTAAGTATTTGCACTATCGGTGGTGGATTGCAACTATACACATTCCAGTGTGAAGTGCACGCGTTGTGGGACAACGGTTTACTGTTCAGTGCAGTGCTCTGTGTTATATCAACATTTATGTTATACATCACCTCCTTTTTGGAATAAGGACTGTTACACGTTGAGCACTACTATATTTGCATAGTTTGTTTAATCAAAGACTGAGCGCGATGTTATGTATGAACATACAAAAAAACGAAGGTCCCACGCCTTCCAAACCCCACTACAAAATATGGCACCACTGCCGATTGTATCACAAAATATGAGTATTTATTAATCACAATATAACAATGACTATATACACTAAAGACTCTAAAACACTAACACAGACATTGTCAATAAAGGAAGGGCAAAAACTTTACAAAGGGGCACGGGGCTGGTGGATAATAAAATTAATTAAATTGATTCTATAATAATTGAACTGCCCGGCTCGTACAAAATAAAGTGCTATAGTGCAACTCAGTAAAATATTTAAATAAGAAAACCGTATAACAATATATTGAGCACCACTAGGTGCTGATTCTAACCTAAATCCCACTAACCTATACCTAACCATGAATGTGCTAATACAACAGTGAGAACCAGCCGGAGAGGACACAGAAATAGCAACCCACATATGAATAAATGACTTACATAAAGAGACGACCACCATTGGATGTCCTGAGGAAGTGACGCTGATGACGTCACGCAACGCGTAGACGTTGGGGCAGTGGGATGGTGGTCGTCTCTTTATGTAAGTCATTTATTCATATGTGGGTTGCTATTTCTGTGTCCTCTCCGACTGGTTCTCACTGTTGTATTAGCACATTCATGGTTAGGTATAGGTTAGTGGGATTTAGGTTAGAATCAGCACCTAGTGGTGCTCAATATATTGTTATACGGTTTTCTTATTTAAATATTTTACTGAGTTGCACTATAGCACTTTATTTTGTACGAGCCGGGCAGTTCAATTATTATAGAATCAATTTAATTAATTTTATTATCCACCAGCCCCATGCCCCTTTGTAAAGTTTTTGCCCTTCCTTTATTGACAATGTCTGTGTTAGTGTTTTTAATGAGTCTTTAGTTTATATAGTCGTTGATATATTGTGATTAATAAATACTCATATTTTGTGATACAATCGGTAGTGGTGCCATATTTTGTAGTGGGGTTTGGAAGGCGTGGGACCTTCGTTTTTTTGTATGTAGTTATTGTACCCCTATGTGCACACTACGTATTGATATAAAGTTACAGCTCGGTGCAGTCTCATATCTCTCTTTAGTAATGTTATGTATGAATGTTTACATCTGGGAATACTTGTTGCAATTTTTCAAAAAGTGCAACTTAATTGCAAACTCCGGGCCCTAAAGAGATCTATAAATGCAGTAAGAGTAGCTGCAGGAATACCTTGTGCTGCAACACCAGTTGTGTTTTGGGCTCTCTTGGGGAAGGCCACAAGAGTAGACTTTCTCTTTTATCGTAATATTGGTGGTTGCTGTTGAATGAAAAATTGGAGTCATTTACTAAATACAAAAATACAAGTGAAGCTAACAGTGGAAACAGCTAAACTACGAGCTACTCTACTGCAAATGTTTATCTCTTCACTGAATTCTTTGTTGTGTTTCTGTTAATAATTAATGGACGATAGAGTGCCAAACAGAAAGGCAGGTCACATACTTTACCTATTTTGTGTATTTCTAGTTGTTCTTTGATAAAAAAAATAAAGAGCATTGTTTTTAGAGGTACAATACCCGTGTTGTTCACATGTATTGCCAACACAGATGAACTCCTGGCACCTATGAGCCAGCAATAAAAGTGATACATTCACACTTGTTTGGCAGTCAATGTACAGCAGAGAGTTGAACACACAATAAAAAAACATCTGTGCCGGTGCACGCAGACAATTTGATTAAAAATGGCTCTCTCGATGAACATCATTTACCAAAGCACGGAAGGAGGTAAATATTTTGGTGACTCTTAGCGAAGAGAAAACTGTTGGAGGCTTTGAGATTCACATAGGCGTTAAATAATTCATGAATGTGGTCCGCAGTCATAGCCATGAATGACTTTAAAAGATAGTGTTCACTATTTATTTTTCACTCTTTAGAATAAGTGATACTTTATAATTACCTTTCCAGGCTCTCGACTTGCTACTCATGCCTCACTCTACAAATTCTAATTTATAAACATGTAACAGGGTCAATGATAGAATTTTGGCTGTGAAGCAAATATTGAAAGCAGACCTAACGTATCTCACAAGGGCTCCTGGGACCTCTGCATCCCCCACTGTGTAATAATATAAAAAATGTGTAGAAGCAACATCAGTAGATTGGATTGTTAGGGCGAGCGCTGCATGCTCGCCTCGCAGCGCTCCCTTTACCTCTGGTCCCATCGTAGGGGCGAGCGCTGCCTCTTCCCGCAGCACCTCCCTCTTATCTCTTCCTTGGCCTGTCGGCCGGCAGCGCGCCGCCTGGGGTCCGTCTCCTTCCTCCTCGCCTCCCCGCTCTGCGTCGGGCGCGTGCGCGCCAAACTGTTAACATTTAAAGGGCCGGTGCACCGCTGATTGGTGCCCAGCCATCCAATCCCTGCTTCTCTTCCCCTATTTCAGGGGCACATCCCCTGCCCTCTGTGCCGGATCTTGGTCTTCCATGTCAGTTGCTAAATCAGTTGCTTTTGTATTGCCTACCTGTGTACCGACCTCTGCCGAACCTTTGCTGCCTGCCCCGACCGTGGCTACTCACCTTACCCCGAATCTATGCTGCCAGCCCTGACCTCTGCCACTCACCTTACCACGAATCTGTGCTGCCAGCCCTGACCTCTTCCTGTACTCACTACGTCTTTTGCCTGTCCCCTGTGCACCTCGCTGAACCTCGGCTAACTGCGGAACTGGGCCGCTGTTGGGGGGTAGCGACCTGGGGGTCACTGCCCGCTACAAGTCCAACCTGCCTTGCGGTGGGCTCTGGTGAATACCGGTGGCCTCTTAGACTCCGCTTCCCTGACACGGCACTCGCCATCAGTTCCACACCCTAGTCCGCTCCATCCGGCCCGTGACATGGATTAGTTATTCTATGTATTTCTGTCAGATGAAAATGCCCCCACACATCAGTTTATTAAGATATCTCCTCTACACTTCATTAGCCTTCTGTGAAAAGCGGGTTCTGGTGCACCACTTCTCTCTGGTTCTGCAGAATTGGAGAGAAATGGCAACCCTACTCTTAGGATTAAAGATGAGACAGACTTTGGGGTTTATTCATCAAGGGATAGCGGCAGGTAGAGCCTCGTAACGACAGGTAGCGAACGGTGAACGGCGGGCGCTGTATGCAATACCACATTTATCAAAGCGATTCCGGTGAGCAACTCTTACAGCGCCATGTAGAATCCGATTCATCATCACAGACGGCTCAGCGTATACCGCCGGGTTCTGGCTTACAGAGCGCCTGGTATTACCTGTCGCTACCTGTTGCTCTCCCATACATTTCAATGGACGTTCCTTTTCTTCTGTTTATACAGGGTTTTCTTATTTTATTTTATGAAATAATTGTGTGACTTCTGGCCTATTAAAAGTCATTTTTGTAAACTTTTTTTGATTTTTTTTATATTTTTATGCAGAATTGTCATTACAGGTCTGGTATTTAAGTGTTAATGTCATTTCATATGTTTTCACTTTGTTACTAATGGATATGTGTTCAAAAATAGACTTTAATCAAAAAGCGTCTGGTGCTCTGGGCTACAGCGACGCAATTTTGAGCGCCGGCGCTGTGTGAGGCTGTTTTTTTTATTAATATGGTTTGAGTCGCTGACACTGACCAGTCGCTACCGTTCGCTTTCATATAGCTCTGTACTGGTGTTATAGCGACTCACACATCAAATTCATCAATGCCGGCAATGTTACTACAGCGAATAAAGCGCTCTGTAATAGCGACTCACGGCCGATCAGAGCGACCACTAGCGGTTGCTCTTAGCGCCGCTGTAATGACGCTCATCTGCCGTTACCTGGCACTAGTAATTAATCAGCCTGTTAATATTTCCCGAAATATCTCTGGGTCAGTACACAAATGCCATTGAAAAAATATGAAATAGCAGTTTCTCATTAAAATAGAGAGCTAACTCTGTATTAGATTGTTATAAGTACCTTATGTTTCAGTTTGGCATGTAACATTGTTTCCATGTTTGGCATAATAGGCTAGATTCAAAGAGACAAAAAAAACCTTCCGTTTTAGTGCCGATCTGTTTTTTCTTTTAAATGTTTCCGCTCTTGTATGAGTGTACGAGCGATTCTATGCATGCATTGCAATCCTTCCGTAAAGTTTCCGTCCGTTCGTACAGCAGATTACGAATACGAGTATATCATTTCCCAGCGTGACTTTTCCGTTTCATTTTCACATGTTACAACGTAGGCTTTCGTTTTTGCCCTTTTCCCATCGTATCCTCCACCGAATCCTTTACGTTTCCCGTTAGTTTCTGTTTCCCTTTTTCAATAAATATTCATCCAGACGGAAATCCTTACGATCTTGCGGCTGCGCACTACAAACTTAAGTCATTAAAGTGCTCGCCTACATATTTGCCACCCTCACTTCTACTACAATGTTTAGCTACATCACTTAGCACGATCCTCCATCTTCGCTTTTGGACACTTAAAGCTCACCCAAACCACTTCGCGGTTAGGTTCTTCTTCCATTTTAGGCCCCTAAAACTTACCCAAATCACTTCTCGGTCATGTGAATATTCATCTTTAAATATTTCTGGGCCCATTAGTTTTGTGTTAATGTATTTTGTAAATGAAATGACACTGTAACATTTTTTTTTAAATTCCATCATAAAATTGACATCTTCATCTGTGGTCCCCAACGAGTCGCGCAGTTCCTGCATCTCGGCCACCAACTGAAGGACCCTGGCACTCATTTGTGCCACTCTGGCATGTGTGGTCCCTGTATAAAAAAGAAAAATACATTATTTGTTGGCAAATACATGTTTAACAGCTGTAGATGGAATGTTTATTAGGTTGCAAGCTAATTCATGAGACCAAATGTCATTATGCTAAGGAATTAATCAAAGGAAAAGGCCATATGTCATTATGCTAAGGAATTAATCAAAGGAAGAGGCCATATGTCATTATGCTAATGCTATTGACTATGGCTTTAGGTATCTTGGTGATCATGTAAATTCTCACATACTCAAAATAATGACATTACAACTTACTTCATTGGTGGCCGAGCTTCGGGGACCACCCTCCGTTCTGGGACCTGCCACTGCTGGGAAGTTGAGGCTGTAGAGACATGTCAAATAGGGTCATTTTGAATGTCTGAGTCAACAGTAAGCAAATGACAATTTGAATGTGTGTGTGACATCACCCACCTTCTCCATGTGCCTCCTGGGCCTGATCTGCTGCAGTCCCTGCTCCAGATTGTTCACCCGCTACAGAATCATCTAGAAAAAGAGATTAAGGGAATCAGCTTTGCTTTTAATAGCATGTATGTGTGTGCGGTTACATTAAGAGTCACATACCAGAGGCTAATGGCTCCGACGCTTGGTACGACTCCCTGCCCATGCCGTGACGCCCCTCCTCTGTGGATAGGTCCAGTGGCTGGTCAGAGGCCGCTACAGAGGAGGGGTAGGACCGTCACCCTGGAGATCCACCACCTTCACTTTCTGCTGCCGATTCATGCAGCACAGCATAAATAAAGCCCTACCTTCGGTATTGGTTACATATACTGTAGCATGCAATCGCTATGTACTTACTTGGGAAATGGAGCCCGAAAAATTGCCGCACCCGGGGCATGTGGAGTCGCTTCAGGTCCGACCAATGCTGCATGATCTGCGTATGGGTGAAGGTGGTGTCCGTCTCCTGCTGGATCCTGGAAATGATCTCCAGGGCAACGTTCCTCTTCTCAAACGCATTGGACAGGTAGTCGTACCTGTGCTGAAGCATCGTCTAAAAAACACAAAATGTAAATAGTTGTTAGATCAAACAGCATACAGATATCTGTCACAATCCTATCAGTTGACTAAATGACATTCCCAAACATATTTCTAGCCTCAAACTCTCCTTCTAGATGGAAGCGACTAGGTTCGCACATGTGCGCACGGACTTTTACAAACTTTTAAAAACAACTGTTTCTCCCTGCGCTTCCTTAAGGCCTAGGCATGCATTTAGATTTAGCAAATCAAAGTCCTTACAATACACTTACGAGCATAATCAGCTCTTGTTGTTGGCGGGTGAAGATCGTGGGCGCCATCTTGTTTCTTGTCCGCAGCAGATAAGTAATGCCCCAGCGGTTTCCGGGTTCGGCACGGCTGGATGAACGGCTGTTTGCACGCGTACGCGAATGCGTAAGCGTCATACCCAGGCATTAGGATTTAAAGGGTCTTGGACGCACAGCTCATTCTCTTTGAGATTTTCAGCATGCCACCAAAAAATCCATCGCTAAGGCCACACCAGCCAAGGAGGCCACCAGCAAAAGACCCCAGCGGCATGAGGAGCCTTCTTCCTCACGTCCGACCACTCGGTGACAACTACCTACTCCCAAGGTGCGGGAAACGTGCAACCAAAATGGCCAACCCAAGGCGACATTGGCCACCAAGGCCACAAAACCCAAACCAACCACCAAAGCCAAGGAGGGAGTAGCTAAGAAGAAGGCAACAACATCAAAACAGGCAGGTACGACGGCGACAAAGGCCACTAAGAAGCAGAGGGTGAAAAGCCCCAGCCCCCAAAGAACACCCTCCCCTCCTCCCCGCCCTACCACATCCCTCCATAAACCGCGCTCCACTGGCAAGGCCAGTAAGAGCCAGCATGTCAGAAGCCCCAGCCAGCACTGCTTCTCCTGCTCCACGTGGCCAAACCTCCCATGGGCATAGAGGCACAAGTGTCAAGGCCACAAAGAGCCACAGGGCCCAAAGCCCCAGCCCAGCCAGCACTGCATCTCCTGCTCCACGTGGCCAAACCTCCCATGGGCATAGAAGCACAAGTGGCAAGGCCACAAAGAACCACAGGGCCCGAAGCCCCAGCCCAATCAGCACTGCCTCTCCAGCTCCACGTGGCCAAACCTCTCATGGGCATAGAAGCACAAGTGGCAAGGCCACAAAGAGCCACAGGGCCCGAAGCCCCAGCCCAGCCAGCACTGCCTCTCTAGCTCCATGTGGCCAAACCTCCCATGGGCATAGAAGCACAAGTGGCAAGGCCACGAAGAGCCACAGGGCCCGAAGCCCAAGCCCAGCCAGCAATGCCTTTCCTGCTCCATGTGCCAGTACATCACATGGCCAAGGGAGCACCACTTCAAAGGCCACAAAGAGCCACAGGGCTCGAAGCCCCTCCCCCCGCAAACGCACCCTCTCCTCCTCGGCCACATTTGCCACCGGCACAGGTGGCCACCCAGGCAAGGACCCCCAGTCCGATTGCAAGTCCAGTCCATTCGTTCTCAAGCCACGTGTTGCACATTTCCTCACCACAGAGGCAGCCCAGAATGTCCCCCGAATTGCCAACATACAGAGATGAGCCAGAACAGCAAGCAATAGGCCAGACATTGCGGTGAGGACAGTTGAGTGGCAGGTTTGGTGAGGCCCAAACTCTCGCATTGGCAAGTGGCCTCACACTCCATTATGACAAGCTATATGGGCAACATTCAAAATCTACAAGCAAAATGAGAAAGACACAAATCTTGGAGGAGCTCAACAGATAGGTCAATGCAGCGGGGAAGGAGCTTAAAGATGTGGAGCAGATACAGCGCAAAATATCTGACCTGAAGTATGCAGCACGGAAGAAACAGAATAAACTGCACAATTACAGGTACATATTTGAGTTGTGCATTTTTCTGCTTGTTGTATTGACCACAATGCCCTAATTTTGACAACCTCTATTTTTGAGCTTACAAACTGGCGGAGGCTTCACCACAAAATTACAGTATACACGAGCTGAGATGGTATTGGCGTTGATACACCCCGTCGCATTAGAGGGCCTCTCTGGCAGACGGGACACGGACATCCCTACCATTCCTGCAGGTCAGTAATGTTAGTTTGTATATGAAATGTTTTAGACATGTGAAATGAGGCTCACAGGCAGATATGAACACATGCCCCTAGGGAGTGGCTTTGAGGGGAGGTTACAGTTTTAGATGGGTGTTTAATGTCTGTGGAATAATCAGTTTAAAGGTTTGCAGCCCATACATGACCTTGGACAGTATTTATGGTCACTATTAAAGTCGTTATCTTAGCAAAGCACTGCCTGTTATGTGAATCTAGTCAATCATATACAACACTTCCTTCTTTGTCTTTATACCACTTGGGTTTTAGCTGTGCTTTGGTCTTAAATACTTGATCTGGGGTCAGGGAAAAGTC
Source organism: Gastrophryne carolinensis (assembly GCA_027917425.1). NCBI lineage: Eukaryota > Metazoa > Chordata > Amphibia > Anura > Microhylidae > Gastrophryne > Gastrophryne carolinensis. The sequence goes on along the minus strand of CM051244.1, from coordinate 29,351,016 downwards.
TACATAGGAAGAATGCCCACCAGCATACTCTGAAGACAAATGCTATTTGCAAGCTGAGTGTGGGCCACTTATGGCCCTTTAGGGATGTGTTAATCCTCATAACATGCAGTACATGCATGTTTGGACAATTTCAGGTGACCAATGTGTATGTACAGGGTGAGGCATACATATAACAGATACTGACATTCATAGTGAAGGACACCTTGTCCCGCTGTTGGAGTTTGCATTCCTGCTTGGCCACATGTTTTTTTAAAGCATATGTAGTAATCCAGATCATCAATGGATTTTTGTATGTTTACGTGCCTTTTTCTTTTAAACACAGCCCAGCATCAAGCCTCTACAAGTGTGAAAGCCTCATCCAGTTTGACCACGCCGTCTACTTCCGTGCTGCCTAGGACCCAGGAACGGATATATAGGGTAATTGGACTTTGATGAAACTGCTGATGCATGTGAATGCACATGACTAATTTGCCTAACAAATATATTTAGGGCCCAAACTGAAACATTTTTTTTCACATGTCCCAACAGACCCACACACTGATGGATGAAATTCAGGAGATGGAGGAGGAGGAGTATGCCAGCTTGATGGGACCTTCTGAACTGACCCCCCTGGAACCTAATCTGCCACTGCCCCAGCATGCTATTGCACCAAATCCTCTGCAGCAGAGTGAAGCTGGACGCATGCTGCCAGACCATCGTGGACAGCAGGCTGAGACTGAGCCTACAGTCCCCAATGGTAGCTCTGATGCAGAGGTTTTGCCGATCGCATCTGGGACTCTTGCTCGCCCTAGAGGTCCAGCATCTGCAGGCGCTCCAACCCGGGGGAGTGGAAGACGTAGTCAACAACGTCGACCAGTTTCCCAGGGGAGGCGGGTGCCGATCCTGGAGTCAGCATGGTGCCATGTCAGCCGTTACTTTAGGCAGGTGACTCAAAGAACCACAGAGCAGATCACTGCACAATTAGAGACATTAAATAATGCATTCACCACCATGCTGACTGAATTTAGGACAAGCAACAGCCACATGGCCACCTTAAATAATAAGTTCACTGCCATGCTTGAGGAAGTTAGAACAAGCAATAGACACATGTTGGAACAGTGGCAGATTATGAATACCACACATGCCCAGGTGATGGGACACCTCCAAGGCCCACCACCAGGGTTTTATGGCCAAAATCCATATTAACAGCTATTTGACCTGTATCTGCTCCACATCTTTCCTCTACATCCCCACTGTATTGACCTGTCTAGTGATCACTACCAAGATTGCCTTTTTTATGGCTTTGCTTGTATGATTTTGAATGTCACCCATATAGCTCATTAGAGTGCTGAGATACCCCACTAGCCAATGCCTGAGCTAAAGCCTCACTGAACCTGCCACTCAAGCTGCCACACTGCAGGCTTGGGCCTAATTAAATTGTGTCTGGCTCATCCTGTTTGTTGGAAAGATTGGGGGACATTCTTGGCTGGGAAACTACTACCTTGGACCATGGCAAAGATTGGACTGGGCTGGCATTCGGACTGGGGGTTTTTGTTTGGGTGGGCCACTAACTTACAGGCGTGGATGTGGCATAGATATGGCTGCTTTCCACCTGTGCCTGTGGCAAATGTGGCCAAGCAGGAGAGGGTGTGTATGTGGCCCTATGTATTACTGGCCAAATATTTGCATGCAAATGGTTGCTCCCTATGTATGTTTATGTTATTGGTTGGTGAAACTTCGGCCTGGAGTGCGTTACTTTACAACTCCTGGATGTGGCCAATTGCTAGGTGCCATGAGTCTGCACCAATGTATATTTCTGTTGTACTATGTATGTATATGAAGTCTGCGAGTGCCCTTCAACTCCTAATTTTCATATATCAATAAAATATATTGAATGTGACTTTAGCTGTTGTTGACTAAGTTGATGCATTAATGTTTGGGTTATTTTGAGATTACTGAAGGTTTTTCAAAATAAACATGCAAAAATAAACTGCATGAGGCTCTAATAAGGTGTCAATATTTTAGTAATTAATTAATTACTAATTATTTGTAACAAATTAAAAAAGCCTTCACAAAGGCAAAGAAAAGTCACAATAAACAATTAAATTCAGCAAACAAACAAAGAAATTATGCAAAATGGGTGGTTATCAAGTTGGCCCGAACAGCTTGGCCAGAGGCACTAGGTGTGCCAGGGTAGTTCTCAGCTGGCTCCTGGCTGGGTGGAGAGGGGGGCAGATCCACATACCGGGGGACACGCTGCATTATGGCAAAGTTATGGATGACACAACAGGCCAGTATGATGTCTATGACTTTGTTGGGGTCATACTGGATTGCCCCCCCGGTATGGTCCAAACACCGGAAGCGAGTTTTTAAAAGGCCAAAGGCCCTCTCCACAACGGCCCGGGTCTTGTGGTGTGCCCGATTGTAGGCCTCCTGGGCCGCATTCTGTGGCCGGAGGACGGGAGTCATCAGCCAGGGAGGAAGTGGATAGCCGGAATCCCCTGAAAGAATAAGAAAAAACTTACATCAATTACACATTTCAAACCAAAATTTAATTCCAAGCGGTCGTTCACCCTGACTAAGAGCCTAACTTATATGTTAGCCACACCCTGTACATACAGATTGCTCACCTAAAAAAACATCCTAACACCATCTACTGTATGTTATGAGCCTTTAAACATCCAAGATGGCGGCTCAGGGCAAATCAGGCAGGCTGCAAACAGGGAGTGGCTTATGACTGTGCTGCTCTGCATTCTGGGATGTCTGACCTTTTCAGGACCGACAGCTCTGCTTTGTCTGAGCAAAGCACAGCTCTAACCTGCCCCCTGTACTTTATCCTGCTCTCCTCTCCTCAGTAAGTGTCATGCATCTGAGCAAAGATGGCGCCGACCCTATCATTAAGTCAAGAACAGAATTGCAGCCGAGTGGGGGAAAGAATATTAAGTAAGTTACTAGAAACTAGAAATATATTATTTGGAAATGTTGGGGAATCAGTTTTTAAGGGTTTGTGCTTTGCTAAAGATCATGGTTAAGGTCCGTTTTAACAGGTCATCAAGGAGTCAAAACAGCCATAGGTTAAGACATGGGTCATCAACTATATTCATAGGCATACAGTGAATACAGTGAAAATGGAATGACGTAATTTGCGCAAACTTACCAAGGAGCCATCCACCTGAGAATTCTCCAGAATCAAACCAACGGTATAATCCTGATTTCCGCAAGATGTACGTGTCATGGGATGAGCCTGAAAACCCGGCGAGCATGCTAAGGAACTGCATGGCCACCACTGCTTGCACATTCAGTGAGTGGCCCATTTTGCGGTTCCTGGCAAAAAAGTAAAAAAACAATATTAGCAAGGCAAGGTAAACTACTCCAACACTAACTCCTAACACCCTCCAAAAAACATGTTGGCCAATATAAATAACACTAACTAAGTACATAAGTAGATTGAAACCCAAAAAGTATATGTTTGTTTGATAAAATAAAGAATAACATTTGAATGACTAATTAAGGTCCACATTAAAATGTTTGGCTAAGGCCTACATTAAAAACATTGCTGAAGGTAGGCTACCATGTCGTCCGGAAATGAAATTTATTTCGGACTAATGGTAGCCATGCCATCCAAAAACTGATAGCGGATAGGGAGGAAATCGATTGGCCCGGGAATGGACGAGTGGCCGCACATACGCTGTAGGGCTGGGAAGAGGTGAGTTTTTTTCGACAACTTGGGTCTTCACAGGTCCCAGGGGCAAGGACCAAAACCCAGGATAGTCAAAATCCCGGATTTTGGTCCACTTTAAATAGACTGGTTAATAGACTTTCGGCCTTTCTTATTCCATAGCTGCGCGGCTCAGCATAGGCTGGGACATCAACACGGAGAGGGCACCCAGCCTCTGGAACGAGCTGTTCGCCAAAAATTGCAGGCAGCCAAGCATCTTGGTCATACCTGAAGTTGCTTGCCCCTTCCTTGTGGTGCAGGCTAACCATGGCCGCAGCTCACTATACAACTTATGGAGAGAAGCGCGATTAAGTCTGGTCAGCTCGAACAACTCAGCGTCATGCATGCCATCGATATGCATGCGTCGCCGGTGCAATCTGGCCTCGGCCCTGCTGACACACGCAATGCCCTGGAGCTGAAGGCACTCATACTCCTCCACAAAGCCGCAAAACATGGTCAAAAGCAAGCTAGCCGACTGCACAATGGTCCCGTAAGTGGATCGCAAATGAAACCGTTTTATAGGGCGGTGGTCCCTCGGCAATCAGCTCTCTGAATGAGACGCAAGCCCATATCAATAACGTAAGTTATCTGAACGAACGCAAATGATCCGATTTAGTTCCGTCCATCGAAAGCGCATATACCCATTAGCGGGAATGAACATACGAATGGAAAACGAATGGAAAATCCAAAAAAAATTACAAACACACGTAAAAACATACACAGACAGCTATGAAAGTCCAGACGAATGTCTCTGAATCGAGGCTTATATATGTAACATCTCTCTGATGATCCAATGGCACATGTATTTGACTGCTAATTTAATTGGCCGCCTTCCACTTCAAAGCAAAAGTCCTCTCCGGGCCACTCCTCAGATTGCGCCCTCTGGCATAAGACACCCTCTTTCCTGTCACCCGCTCTCGCACTACTTGAGAAACCAGTCCAGTGGGTAGTCATGGCCTCTGCTTGGAAGCTAGAATATATACAGTATAGGTTGAGTTTCTTCTTACCCAGATTTACTGTTTTCCTTCTCCTTCTTTGTTCCATGTGCTGGGAATGCCAGCCCTGGTTGTGGGGATAGATTGCAGGCTGGGGGGCAGTATAATCCATCACATAAGGCAGGTTGGGCACTGATAGGTGGTTTTGGCTCCTCTTGGCACGTAGAATGATGCCGTTCTAAGTGCCGCTAGGTTAATATCTGAAAGGTATTTTAATAGAGGGATATCAAAAGTTACATTTTAGATCGACAAGCCCTACCAGATGCCCATTTATTGGGAAAGGATAGGTGTTAGAACTTTGGGCACGACCAGCTGCAGGACATATAACCACTGGTGGCAACCTTACTGTATATTGTTTGAAACTTTCTATTGAAATCAGTCGGTGCCTCTCTGCACAAGGACTTTTGGCTTGATGCAGAGCCTCCCCGTTCAGCTCCCCCGTGCGTTTCCCCGTTGGTTTTGGCCTTTGATTGGGTCAGGAAAGGGTGCTACGTTGATTTTAGTGTGTGTTTATGCGCTCAGGTGTGCGCTCAGCCGCCTTTCCGATTGCCGGCTCGCCCGAGGCTGTTTGCCGGCAAAACGGACGCTTCGTTCATTGGCCCGTTTTTTTCAGTGATGCAGAGCCTTGATTTCTGATTGGATTCTGCCTAATAAAACGGGGCCGCCGAGCCTTACGGCAAGTCTGACCAGCCGTATTGGAGCTCCGTGCTATATGGGCCAACATCAAAGGTGCCAGCTACGCCGTCTGGTAGTTCTGAGTATGGCAGAAACCAGGCTGCAGCGCACGCCTTTGGACATCGATGGCATGAGTGACGTTGACCTATTCGAGCTCACCCGCCTTAACCGTGTTTCTCTCCATGCCTTGTATAGCGAGCTGCGGCCATGGTTAGCCCCCACCACAAGAAAGGGGCATGCAATTGCAGGTATGACCAAATTGGTTGGCTGCCTGCAATTTTTGGCAAACGGCTCGTTTCAGAGACTGGGTGCCTTCTCCGTGGGGATGTCCCAGTCTACGCTGAGCCGCAGCCTAACCAAGTTTTTGGATGGCATGGCTACCCTGGCACAGAATTACATTTTTTTCCCTCAAACAGGGAAAGCCTGGAATGCGGTTAAGTTGGGCTTTTATAACATAGCCGACATGCCCAACGTCCTTGGTGCAATCGATTGCACACATGTCTCGCTCATCCCCCCTGCGGACCAGGAATATCTGTTCAGGTATGTGGTTTGGGTCTGCTTTTTTTCTGGTTATCACACATTTTTTAAGGCTCACACTAATTACACTTGTGTTTTGCTTGGTGCAGGAACAGGAAGATGGGCCATTGCATCAATGTTCAGGCAGTGGCGGGCCCTGATCTTCAATTTTTCAGTCTGTTTGCTGGCTTTCCTGGGTCCACGCATGATGCGCACATTTTGAGGAACTCCAGCCTCTATCAACGGTTTCAATCTGGAGATATTTCTGGAGGATGGTTACTGGGTATGTGTATTAAAGTTGTATTTCTTGGCCCCCAGGTTTGAATGTGGATTTGCCACTACCCCACTAATCTGTGAGACCTTTCCTGGAAACTTGAAAAGGTTTTTGGTTTAATGAATGGGTGAAAGTATTCTCCACTATTGGCTTATATTCTGGCCCTCTTATCTCAGTAGCATTACGCAGACATTTTTAAGGAGTGTACAGGTTGCATGTGTTTGTAGGCTCAGTAAAAATGTCAATTCCTCACACCATACCTAGCTCACCTATTTGTCCCTGTGTACTAATGTTTCTATGCACACCTAAACCTTTTTTTAGGCATCCACCTTATGTTTGTCTTTTGTATTTTTGCAGGTGACTCAGGCTATCCCTTGTTACCATGGCTGCTCACACCCATCCTGCACCCATCTTCCCAGGCACAGGAGCGCTACAACACAGCCCATAGGAGGTCTCGCTCTGTGGTGGAACGTGCCTTTGGGTTGTGGAAGATGCGTTTCCGATGTCTGGATCACAGTGGGGGTTCTCTTCAGTATCAGCCTGGCAAGGTTATCAAAATAATTATTGCTTGTGGGGTCCTGCACAACCTTGCCATTAGAAGCAGGATTGCTCGATATACTGACCTGGGTGCAGAACCTTTCCCTATTTCTGACGAGCAGACCCCTCCTTACACTGGTACACAAAGTGGCCCAGCACACACAATCTGTGCTGACCTTGTAGCCAATGTATTTTCTTGAAACCACCCCCTGTCTGCAGGCTGGGGAAGATTAAATCACACCTAATAAGTGTTACATGCTGGTCACAAAGCGACTCTAAATGCATTTGGGCTTTACCTCTGCTGCCGGCGCATGTCCATTTTTGGGCAACTATATGATTTCAGGTCCACAACTGTCCGCTTGATTTGTTCAGTATCTCGATGGACAGAACCCCATAATGTACCCAAACAGCATTGGCAACAGCCATGCTTTGTGCTTAGCAAAAATGGGCTGTTAGGGACCCACGGCGTGGTTAGCGCCCACATGGGTGTGTGTTGTCCCCTGCATCACTTGAAATAGATGGTTGGCTATCTGGGGAGTCGTGTGTGGTTTTTGGGCCGGTGGTTGAGAATGGGTTAATGTCTCCTTGCTCCTGCGTTTTTGGGAATGTGCCTGTGTCTGGGGAGTCCCCACCGTTTTAGTTGGTGCATGTTCTGCATGTGTCTTGTGCCTGCTTTTGTGTTTTATTTAGGATGAGGCATGTGTGCGGCTGCTAGGTGGCTTTGGCCTTGGTTGGCTCTTTGTGCTCCCTTTAGGTCTGCCCATATTGATATGGTTTCCCACACCAAGCGGAGTGCCTTGAGCTTTAAATATGTTTCCAACTGCGGTTGCGCGCCTGCGCGCACGCACGCACGTCACCGCGGGGGAACGTCAGATTCGTCAGGGGAGCTAGATTTTGAAAAACCAGGCAAGAGTTCCCCCTCCGTCTTTACAACGGAGCAGGACGAGCTCATCATGGATGTGAGTATGCGAGCGAGCGTGCGTTTATGTGCGCGCACACATTCCTTGTAATAAAAAACGAAAAAAACGCAAGAATAGTCTGAAACAACTTAGTGACGTTACAGACCAGCCCACCTTAGTTTAACCCATGTACGCAGCTACAAACTAGCCTACATGCAGATAGCAGAACTAGGGCAATGTGAGGCAGCAAGAGGTTAATAAAGTGACTTGATTTAGGCCAGGAAATTTGTTAATGTATTTTGTGGATTAATGGTGTGTCCTTGTCTCTTTTTCTAACAGATGATGCTGAGGAATCGCTACGACTTCCTGCCGTCAGATTATGACAAGCGGACGTTGGCCCTGGCGGTGGTGGACGCGATTGAAAGAAGATCCCAAACCACCTATACCTTCACTCAGATCGCCCAACACTGATCTGATTTAAAAAGAAGACATAAGCCCCGGGTGAGGCGGTACTTCGCAACACATTTCCCATGTAAGTGTAGAAAATGTCAATGCACCTCTAACCCTGGCATCGCCTGGGCGTGGTTTAATGATTGTGTTTGTATTTCAGCCCATGAATGGAATTTGCGGTTCCGCCCCACCCGGACCAGGACACGCAGCCCAGTGTTGGGCGAAACAGGGGAAGGTGTAGGTGGCCCACCGCCAGGGTCAACGGCCACCCCCTCCTCTGTAAGTGACTCGGAGGAGCCGCTGGACCTCAGCATGCAGGGGAGGGGGCAATCTGAGTCGAGCAGAACAGAGCCTCAACCTGACTCCGGTAAGGGAAATATAGTTAGATATGTGGTAAGACATGCATTAAATACAGATACTCATGTGCACTATTGTTGTAGATTCAGACGTCGCTGGAACATCCCAAAGGATGAGTGAGGAAGGGGGCGAGGAGGAAGAGGTTGCTGGGGAAGGTGAGTAGATTGATACCTAGAAGCCTAACATAATATTATATTAATGAAAGAACAACAGTCTCTAATATCAGTGTGTTTGTCATTCATACAGATTCCCAACTGCCACAGAGGGAGTATGAAGGGAGACTCCGCCCCCGACGCAATGTGCGGCCCAAACCTTGTAAGTGGTGTTTATTTAAACTAAAGTAAATGAGCAAACAATTCCATTAAAAAAAAAAAAAAAACTTTAACAGTTCCATCAAAATGTATCCAAAAAAGCCCTTAAAGCGGACCTTAACTATGAATAAGAGGCTAGCTTAGATAGTTCCAACATCCTGTACATACAGATTGTCCACCTTACAAATCATGTTACCAACCTTTTCCATAGCACATCTCGGCTCTGTGTGAGCAAAGCACAGCTATAACCCACCCCCTGTACCTTATCCCACTCTCCTCTCCTCAGTAAGTGTGATGCTTCAGAGTCAACATGGCGTTGCACGTATCCTAAATTCCTGAACTGAGTTGCAGCCCAGTGGGGGAAAGAATAATAATTTATTGACTACAAAATTAATATATATTAGTTTAAGATGCTGGGGTAACGTTTCTGAAGAGTTTGGCCTTTTCATTAAAACACGCAGAAGGTCCCATTTAATAAGTGCACAAACAATCAAAAAACAAAACAAAAAAAAAAATGGTAAAGTAATGTTGTTTTTCATTCACAGATCAAAGAACACAGGCTACAGACCCCAAGGCCTAATTTTTTTAATTTTTAAAAAAATGAAAATATGTTTTTTGTTGTTTTTTTTTTTTTTCTTAAGTTTTAATACAAAAACACCAAAAAAAAAACTTACTAATAAATAATTAATAATATTTCGAGAGTTGTGTTTCCTGCAAAAGTACCATCACACAACATCAGCACACATTTACATTACACACCAAAGGTTTAGATATGGGACAATAAAAAGAAAAAAAAAAAAAAACAATAAAAAAACAATAATCTGTACATACAGATTTTCCACCTTACAAATCATGTTACCAACCTTTTCCATAGCACATCTCGGCTCTGTGTGAGCAAAGCATAGCTATAACCCACCCCCTGTACCTTATCCCACTCTCCTCTCCTCAGTAAGTGTGATGCTTCAGAGTCAACATGGCGTTGCACGTATCCTAAATTCCTGAACTGAGTTGCAGCCCAGTGGGGGAAAGAATAATAATTTATTGACTACAAAATTAATATATATTAGTTTAAGATGCTGGGGCAACGTTTCTGAAGAGTTTGGCCTTTTCATTAAAACACGCAGAAGGTCCCATTTAATAAGTGCACAAACAATCAAAAAACAAAACAAAAAAAAAATGGTAAAGTAATGTTGTTTTTCATTCACAGATCAAAGAACACAGGCTACAGACCCCGAGGCCTAATTTTTTTATTTTTTAAAAAAATGAAAATATGTTTTTTGTTGTTTTTTTTTTTTTTTTTAAGTTTTAATACAAAAACACCAAAAAAAAAACTTACTAATAAATAATTAATAATATTTCGAGAGTTGTGTTTCCTGCAAAAGTACCATCACACAACATCAGCACACATTTACATTACACACCAAAGGTTTAGATATGGGACAATAAAAAGAAAAAAAAAAAAAAACAATAAAGGTATGCATTAAGGACAAGGGAGAAGGAACTACTAGATGATTTAGGTATGCATTATGGACAAGGAAACCCCCACCCAAAAAAGCAACCAAAAAAAAAAAATGGTTCAAATTTGCATTTGTGGCCATATGCATATTCCAATGGAGTTTGCGGGATGTGCGCTTGCGTGTAGCCAGATTGGCAACTGAAGAGCCATGGAGATGTAAGTATACTTGCTAAAACCACCAAAATGCAAGGTCAAATACGACGGAAACCAAGCAGGTACGTTCAAAAAGGCAGGAAAAATCAGGGAAAAACGGGCCGCCCGTGTGAACGTGAACGGGAGCCCCGATCAAATTGAAGGCACCCGAGAGAGCAAAAAAAGCTTTCCGAGTAAAGTGAAATTGACGGATCAGTTAGGGAGCCATTCCGACGGAGGCTCTGCATCACATTTGAGCCACGATTCAAACGGGAGACCCGGACAATCGGAAGGTTTTAAGGGCAGTTCAGAGGAGGCTCTGCATCAGGCCCTTTATGTCTACCAAGATGTTCTTTGTCAATAAGGCTGCTCCCTTGTCCAAAAACATCCCCATGTACACGTACCACAGGTTTAGAATCAGTGCTATAGAGCATCTTAATGGCAGTCCCTTAAAGGGCACATAACACAAGACTTGGTACTCCACAGAAATCCATAGGAAAGGCATTTATACACCTTCTGGTAAGCAACCTACCCCAGTCTTAAAACACCCAAAAACATTGGGTCTAGTTACACCCTTCCTAGTAATTGCTCCTTGTGAACACCAGTGGTGCATGGGGCTTGTTGGGCAGGTGCCTGTCCCAAATGCATCCTTTTTTAGCAAATATGATTGGTTGCTGTTGAAGGATCTACTCGCAGTTGTCACAGCATAGGAAGCAAGACAAGATTATTGAAGTAAGTCACCACCTAATTAAAAAACAAAAATAATACTTACTTCTGGTACGGCACAGCCGATCGCTCCTAGTTCAGTGTGGAGCACTGTGTGGGGCCTATGCCATCCAGGCCGCAATGCTTGTTTCTTCTATGAAACCAGGCCTAGCCTCAAAGATTCAGGGCCACTCCCCTGCCATTGATCATTGACATGTCCACTCAATTCTCCTGGCCTGCACCATTAGTTGCAGTGAATTCCAAAATTCAATTCAAGAGGAGATCTGACTGGAAACATTTGTAAGATGTTTGTTGTTCTAAAAATGCAATTTGGGGACATTGGGCTGCTTTTGTTGCTCTCCAGAGATCAGAACGCAACCAGAACACCCTGATATACTTAAAGTGGACCAAAACCAACTACGATCAGGGAGGAAATCGATTGGCCCGGGAATGGACGAGTGGCCGCACATACGCTGTAGGGCTGGGAAGAGGTGAGTTTTTTTCGACAACTTGGGTTTTCACAGGTCCCAGGGGCTCTATGCATGAGACCGCTGAATATTAACAAATAAAGCTTACCTAACCAGCATTGACTTTCTTCTCCCTCATCGGGGGCAGCAATTCTACATTCTGAGCTACTGTCCCAGCCACGACTGTGAGTGCAGCAATCCTGCTAAACTGCATAAGAACAGAACAAAGAGCAATTTCAGCCACACTATTATTTTATGCTATTTTAAAACTTAAAATTTAAATCTTTATTATTTCTAGGCAGCATTTTTCATCCCCGTCAGTAAGATCATTAATATTTCAAAACGAAATTAAAAGCGATTCCAAATAAGCTTCTAGTCCTTCAACATTTTTTTAAAAGTTGAGAAAAATGTTCCTTCTTTTCATACCCCAACTGTGAGATCTGACGCGTGATTTTAAGTTTCCTTTATTAGTATGTTAATTTACAGCATGAAGAGATGCTGAGAAAGAATGCTGAAGGCCTTTGCAACTCCTCTGGTCATTAGTAACATGCTGACAGTGTACTTCAAAAGAATTGTGTGCATGATAGTTATGGGGGGAGGTTAGTTATATATTCTAAGTATGTCACACACCCCACTTCAGATACTTATTATTATTACACTTGGGTAACTCACCGCTAGGTGGCGCACTTGCAGAGATCTCCAAAAGCTTCAGCAAGCCCCTCCCGGTCTATATATACCTGGTACCTCTCATCAATTCCCCAGTGTTGGTCTCTGCAAGATGGCGACAAGACAGAAGAGAGAAGTCTCCTGCTTGCAGGTAGCCGGGGTCTCACCCCGGCCCCCCCCCCCAATGGTCTATTTCTGCCCGGCTCTGTTGTGTTTATCCCCTTATTCTATGGCAGCCTCCCAGCTCAGGCTGGAGGCCGGGCACAGGTAGATGGCACTCTAGGTGCCTAGGAGATTAGCTCCTCCGCTCGACCCTATATTATGGGGCATAGCGGTGCTCCGGTTGGTGATCCGGACATGGGATGCCCCAGCCCTTATATCCCCATTAGTTTGCCCTTAGTGCCCTTGTCCTTTATTCATGTCTGTGTGTGTGAGTGGCAAGGATGAGTGGTCTGGCGTTTTCTGTTTTTTGGTGCTTGGTGCTTGGGGGGCTCTCTGAGCCCCGTGTTTTTCACTTAGGGGGCTGTGCGGGCGGCGGGCTCGCCGGCCCGTTTTGAAGGTAGGGGCGTGCGCCATGTCAGGGCGCCTTTCGTGGCCCAGGGTCCCCTGCTCGCTCTGTGGGCGGGGCCGACAGGCGCGCTGCGCCGCCGGCCCGTAGGCCGCGGTCGCGCTCGCCGCTTGTTTATTGCGGGCGGATCGGGGCGGCATGTGTGCTGCTGGTCCGCCTTGGCGGTTTCCGTGGGCGCCATTCATGTGGCGCCCGCTGCTCGCTCTGCCTCAGAGGTGGGCGGGACCGCGGCTCGCGCGGCCCGCGCCGTGACAAGCGGAGCGAGAAGGGGCGGGGCTTTAGCGGCTCCCGCGTTTCTGTTGGGCCCGCCCCGAGTCTCGCTCCTTCTCTCCCTGGCTGGCCGCCATTTCGTGACGTCTGTTAGTGCGGCAGGATCCAGGTAGGTTTTTGTGGTTTTCTTCTGTGTTTGCCTATAGGGGATAGTGGGGCAGGGATCGCTGGCTATTGGGCCTTATTGCGGGCTCTGTTCTCCCCCCCCCCCCTCCCCTTCCCCCTCCCCCCCCCCCCCCTCCGTCCGGGGGTGTTGGGTGGTATATGCGGCCAGGGTTTGGGTATGCCTGTGTTGGTAATAGCAGCAGGTGGGGTACTTTGCAGCCATTATTTTATGCTTATATGCCTTTGGCCCCTGGCCTCCCTGTTTTTCTGCTAAGTCTGGCCCTCCCTGGCTTCCCAGTATTTTGGCTATGTTGTGTGTTTATGCCATGTTGTGCTGGTTTTTGACTGTTGTCTTTGTCTTTGTCTTTCAGATTCCGGGATTCCATCCTGTGGGGCTCTCCCGGTCTCATATACCTGGCTAGTTTGGGTTCGGCCTTATAGTCCCTTTGGGTGGCTGGCAAAACAAAAAAAAAAAAAAAAAAAAAAAAAAAGAGAAAAATTTTTTCCCTGGTCTGGGCAGTATAGATTGTATATATTTATATATACTTAGATTTTATCTTTGGGGGCATCCCGGGTTGCTTACTGCATAAATCCCTGGGTTCCGCGAATACCATAAATTCACCATATGGAGGCTGCCAAGGATACCGGAACTGATCCTTCGGGACAATCCAGGCTGTGCGGGGGTTGTGGGACTCCGCTCCCGGGGGATGATGTCATTATATGTATACCATGTGCAAAGCGGAACATTGAGCGTCAATCCAGCACTCCGGTGCCTGGGACTTCTTCGTCCGCGCCATCTCCCTCTCCGCCTCGCCTGTTCCGGACCCCGGGTGACGTTGTCACGGGTGGGGATTCGCAATCTGAGGTGTGCGCCCGTCTGGCCAGCCTCGAGAAGCGGTTTTCAGATATGTCCGCTCTGAAGGTTACCGCGAAGCGTAAACACCTATCTCCGATTCAGCCGGACTCTGATGAGGAGGTTGTTGAGGATTTGGATTGGGTGGATCGCCCCCTTGAGGAGGGGGAGCTTGAGGAAGAATCGGATGTCTCCGTGGGTCAGCAGGTGTTGGGTACTGAGGGGGACCATATTGATGGTCCCGTTCCTGACACGCCTTCTATTTTAGCCCAGATGTTTGAGGTTCTGGATTTGGACCCTCCCGAGGCGGCTCCTCGGCCTAGGGGTCAGCTCTTTGGGGGGGTCAAGCAGCGTTTGGAGTTTCCCAGTCAACAGCATTTTGAGGATGTTGTCCTTAAGCAATGGGAGCAGCCTACACGGCTTGTTGGTGTTCCGCCCAGCTGGGATAGGAAATATCCCTTTCCGGCGGACTTGCTAAAGCGGTGGTCGGTCCCTCCCGAGGTGGATGCCCCGGTTTTGGGACTGTCTAATACGGCGACTGTTCATCTTCCTGACACTACTTATCTTAAGGATGGCGAAGATCGCCGGATTGATCAGTTGGCCCGCCATGGGTTTGTTTGTGCGGGCTCGGTCTTGAGGCCTGTTTGTGCTTCGGCTCTTTTGACTTTGGCAGTGAGGTCTTTGGTCAGGGATTTGTGTGTGGACCTTGATCCCTCTGGTGATGAGTTTCTTGCGCTCAAGCGTTGTGACTCTTTTTTGTCATTTGTTCTGGCCGCCCAGGATGATGCCATGTTGATGTGTGGCAGAGCTTCTGCTCTATTGGTGGCTATTCGTCGCTCTGTGTGGTTGCGACAGTGGACAGCTGACCTTAATTCTAAAAGATCTCTCACGGCCCTTCCTTTCTTGGGGTCGAGGCTTTTTGGTGAAAAGCTGGATTCTGTTGCCAAGGGAGGCAGGTTGCCTCAGCGCAAGAGGTTTCGCCGTTCCTTTCGGGGGGCGGTCTCCTTCAATCCGTCCTTTCGGGGAGCCAAAGCCGGCAGAGGTGCGGGCGTCTCGGTTTCCAGGGGCACGGGTTGGAACAGGGGTAGAGGCCGTGGCCGCCCCGTTCACGCTTGGGGCGCCAAGCCTAAGCCAGTTGCCAAGCCCGCTCAGCAATGAGGGGGCGCCCTCACCCGCACGGGTGGGGGGACGGTTACGATGCTTCTCCCGGGTGTGGGACCTGGAGGTATCGGACAGGTGGATCCGGGAGGTAGTGTCGACCGGTTACAAGCTGGAGTTCGAGTCCCGCCCTCCTCCAAGGTTTCTCAGGTCTCGGGTGCCTCTCGATCCTGTGGCCGCGCAGGGGCTCCTGGCGGCAGTAGAGAATCTTCTGATGTTGGCGGTCATCTGCCCGGTTCCTCCTTCGGAGGTGGGAAGAGGTTATTACTCCAATCTTTTCACTGTCCCCAAGAAGGACGGGTCCTTCCGTCCGATCTTGGATTTGAAGTGTCTCAACAGGTTTATTCGTCCCCGGAAGTTTCGCATGGAGACCTTGCGGTCGGCGATCGGCTCGCTTCGGCAGGGGGACTTCATGACGTCCATAGACATCAAGGACGCGTATCTTCACATTCCTATCTTTCCGCCACATCAGCGGTTTCTTCGCTTTGTGGTGGAGGATCGTCATTTTCAGTTTGTGGCTCTTCCATTCGGCCTCACTTCGGCCCCGAGAGTGTTCACGAAGGTGTTGGCAGGGGTGATGGCCCTGCTCAGAGCTCAGGGGATTCGCATTGTTCCTTACCTGGACGACCTTCTCATCATGGCTCCTTCCTTCAGCCAAGCAGAAGGGGATACCAGCACGGTGGTGTCCATGCTGGAGAGGTTCGGCTGGGTGATCAATTTCCCCAAGTCCTCTCTGGTTCCTGCCAGGGTGGTGACTTTTCTGGGGATGTCCTTGGACTCTTGTCAGCACAAAGTGTTTCTTCCTCAGGACAAGGTTCTTTTGATTCAGGAATTGGCTCAGCGTCTTCTTTCCATTCCTCGCCCGTCCATTCGGCTAGGGATGAGACTGGTGGGGTTGATGGTGGCCTCGTTCGAGGCGGTTCCCTTCGCACAGTTTCACACGAGGACGCTGCAGCTTCATCTTTTGGCGTCTTGGGACAGGCGCCCGCGGTCGTTGGATCGGTCCTTCCAGATTTCCCCTCGGGTTCGGCGGTCTCTTCGGTGGTGGTTGTTTCCGGACAATCTTCTGAAGGGCAGGTCGTTTCTGACTCCGCGGTGGGAGACTGTCACCACGGATGCCAGCTTGTCAGGATGGGGGGGTTTCTGGAAGGATCTTCAGTTTCAGGGGCTGTGGGACCCTCAGGAGGCTCACTTGCCCATCAATGTTCTGGAATTGCGAGCCATCAGGTTGGTTCTGTCTCGCTTGACGCATCGGTTACAGGGCCTGCCTGTTCAGGTTCGATCGGACAATCAGACGGCTGTTGCTTACATCAATCACCAAGGAGGGACTCGCAGTCTGGGTGCCCTCAGGGAAGTGTCTCTGATTCTGGTCTGGGCAGAGACGTATGTTCCTTGCATTTCGGCGGTGTACATTCCAGGAGTGGAGAACACGGAGGCGGACTTCTTGAGCCGGTGCTCGTCCCGCCGGGGGGAATGGTCTCTCCACCCCCATGTGTTTCGGTCCTTGTGTCTTCGGTGGGGAACGCCGGAGGTGGATCTGTTTGCCTCTCGTCACAATCACAAGCTTCCGACATTCGTGTCCCTGTCTCGGGACCCTCTGGCACTGGCGACGGATGCCATGTCATTGAGCTGGAAGGATCTGGGGTTCCTGTATCTGTTCCCTCCGATTCCCATGCTAGGCAGGGTGCTGCGAAAGCTAGTTCAGGAAGGAGTTCCCGCCATTCTCGTGGCTCCAAGGTGGCCAAGGCGGGTGTGGTTCGCAGACATCGTTCGTCTGGCAGTGGATCAGTTCGATCTGCCTCTTCGGCCAGATCTGCTCACTCAGGGACAGCTGTGTTACCCCAGTTTACCAACGCTGGCTTTAACGGCTTGGCTGCTGAAACCTCCATCTTGAAGGAGGAGGGTCTTTCCGACTCGGTTATTCGGACTCTTGTTAGTGCTAGGAAGAGGTCTTCCTCTTCCATCTATTACAGGGTCTGGAGATCTTATATTGATTGGTGTGAGACTAGATCTTTGCCATGCCGGGTTTTTTCTATTTCTCGGATTCTGGATTTTCTTCAATCTGGGTTGGATTCTGGTCTTCAGCTGAGTACCTTGAAGGGGCAGGTGTCTGCCTTGTCAATTTTTTTCCAGAAGTCTTTTGCTAGCCATTCCTTGGTCAAGACTTTTTTCCAGGGGGTTTCGCATCTGAGGCCTCCCAGGAAGCCATTGCTCCCAGTGTGGGATTTGAATTTGGTGCTTTCTGCGTTACAGGCTCCTCCTTTTGAGCCTTTGCAGGGTATTGCTTTATCCACTCTGACTCAGAAAGTTGTCTTTTTGGTGGCCATCACTTCGGTTCGGCGTGTTTCGGAGTTGGCAGCCTTGTCGATTCAGGCTCCTTATTTTGAGAAACATCAGGACAAAGTGGTCTTTCGTTTCAAGTCAGATTTTCTTCCTAAGGTGGTGTCTGCTTTTCATCTTAATCAGGACATTGTTCTTCCTTCCTTGTGCCCCAGGCCTAGGAATGATAAGGAGAGTGCGTTGCACTGCTTGGATGTGGTGCGATGTGTTAGGTACTATTTGCGTGTCACGTCTTCTTTTCGTAGGACTGATGCCTTGTTTGTGGTGCCTTGTGGTCCTAGGAAGGGTTTGGCTCCGGCCAAGTCTTCCATTAGTAAGTGGATTCGTCAGGCGATTATTGCTGCCTATTTTGCCAAGGGGAAGGACCCCCCTTTTCGTGTTACTGCACATTCTACTCGTGCGATCGGTGCGTCCTGGGCTTTTCAGCACCAGGCTTCAGTTGAACAAGTTTGTAAGGCTGCTACCTGGTCTTCAGTTCACACCTTTTCCAAGTTTTACAAGGTTGATGTTCGGGCCTCGGCGGATGCTGTTTTTGGCCGTAAGGTTCTGCAGGCCGCAGTGGTTTGAGTTTTATCTGCGTTATTGCCTGGTTTGGATACCCGCCCTCTTTTGGACACTGCTGTTGGATGTCCCAAGTGTAATAATAATAAGTATCTGAAGTGGGGTGTGTGACATACTTAGAATAATACCATTTTGTGATTACTCACCTGTAAAATGGGTATTATAAGTATGTCACACACCCCACTTCACCCGCCCTTTTTTGGTATCCTGGTTCTTTATATGGTGAAGTTTTGTTATTTACGGTTGAGGGTTAAATTTGTTTAGTTCTGGTACCTTGTCTTACTGCTTTTTGAACACTGGGGAATTGATGAGAGGTACCAGGTATATATAGACCGGGAGGGGCTTGCTGAAGCTTTTGGAGATCTCTGCAAGTGCGCCACCTAGCGGTGAGTTACCCAAGTGTAATAATAATAAGTATCTGAAGTGGGGTGTGTGACATACTTATAATACCCATTTTACAGGTGAGTAATCACAAAATGGTATTATACGAGCTCAGGCCTTAAAGCGGAACAAGGTTCCGGGTTGATTCACAATTAACGACTAATATACCAATAATAATATCATAGTTACTAATGTTTGATTATGTTTATATATTTAGAGGCTGATTCATATATAGCGGCGCTTAGAGCGTACGCTAGTAGATGCTGTAAACGGGTAACGGGCGCTGTAACAGAGCGTCTCAGTCACCGTAGTAACCTGGACGACATTGATGAATGTGATGTATGTTGGGAGCTCTAACACCAGTACAGCACTGCAGGGAGCGATAGGTAGCATCAGCTCAGTCTGACCGGCACTCAGCGCTCCACACCATATTTAACAAAACACTACACACACACAGTGTCTGCGCTCTAAAGCTGGGCGTTTGTTTGCAGCCAGGAGAGGTCACACAATGATTGGCACAAAAGAAGTAAAAATAAATGTCAAACACGCTGTTTAAACACAAGCAAATGAACGGCCATTGAAATGTATGTGAGAGCGACACTGAGCGAAAGGTAATACCTAGCGCTCTGGAAGCTAGAGCGCCGGCGCTATACACTGAGCCTCCTGTATTAATACATCGGACGCTACATGGCAGTGTTAGAGACGCTCACCAGATTCGCTTTCATAAATGTGGTTTTGTGTACAGCGCTCCGCGTTCACCAGACGCTGTCTGCCGCTGCGAGGCGCTACCTGGCGCTATCCCTTCTTAAATAACCCCCATAGTATAGTACCTGTTAGGAGAATTTCCACAATCGGAAGTGGGACCTGCACATTGCACCATGATGGAGCCTGACAAAAACCACCAATTTTTTAAAATAATGTTATATCTTTTTTCTTACATGGATCAATTGTGATTTAGCAATTCTAATATTGTGCTAAACTCCAATCCAACTCCCATTGTCAGTGCAATCATGCAATCCATTAGTCGCATCATGAGCCCTAAAAAGTTTTTGAGAAACAGGGTTGGAGTTATAAAAGGGCTCCCAATCTTCTCCTATGCAGAATCCTGGCATAAGCAATGGGCCCCTTTCACCTTAAAGAGGCAAATGGGAATGCAACCATGCAATATCTTAATCCAATAGAGAGCCTTATAAATTTTTTAAAAAAGCCCTCAACAATCTTACATTACTTTAGCAGGACTTTACACTTGCCCCATATATGCCTAACATTTTTTATCTACACCTACCGCACAGTAGTTAAACCACTAGCATTGTAGTGTTTACTGCCATCGAGCAGTAATCAATAAATCACCTTAAACCAGACCTTCAGCATCATTTAATGAAAAGCCCAAACTCTAAAGAAACTATTCCCCAGCATCTTAAATTAATATATTTTAAGTTTTTGTAGTAGATGCAGTAGATGCAGGTAGGATGATTTTTAATGTGAGCAATTTGTATGTACAGTGTGTGGTAAACATATACGATAGACTCTTATTCAGGGTGAAGGTCCGGATTAATGTGGGCAATCTGTATGTACAGGATGTGGGAAACATATAAGATATGCTCTTATTCAGGGTAAAGGTCCGCTTTAAAGGGATTGTCCAGGCAAAAACCAAAAAACAGGCTACACAGTACTCAACCTTTGTCCTCTCTGCAGGTTTGGTGTTCCCCCACCGCTCCTCTGTCCAGCACTGGCATCTTAATACTTACAGAGGGCAGGGAGACAGCAATTCCATCTTCCAGCACTGGTGGCCTTGCATGGTAGTTTCCAAATTCCTACTCCATTTATTGCACTGGATTGGGCAGGCCAAGGCAGGGCATATCGATCTTACCTTGGCACACCCCTCTGATTGCAGTAAATGGAGTAGAAGTGTTAGAGGGCATGAAGCTATCTTTATGTACATCACTCTGCTTGGTGTTGGAGAACAGAATTGCTTTTCCTCCCTCATTGGTAAGTTTGAAGATAGTGGTGCTGCCTTGACTTTAAATACATTATAAATCAAAATCAATGAGGCTGGCAGAACAAACCCCTTCCCAGGTGTTCTGTGACAACTGGGAACTACATGAGCTACTTCTCCAGATGTGACTAATCTTCACCCTAACCCCTATGGTACTGATGACATTTGCTGCTAGCACTATGCGGAGGGGTCACCTGGAAATCAGGAGTTTCCAGATGAAGAGGTGTTAAAAATCTCTTGAAGCACCCAAAGGTTGAGGGCCAGCCAAGTTTGAGCCATGAGGAGTCAGTCAATATATCAATACAGGGTTGGGGCTATGGAGAAGCCCCCACAAGAACCCCTTGAAAAAGAAGACCCAAAAGTATGCACAAATAATCGACTATACATAACATTTAGCACATAGAGACAGATTTAAAAAAACATAAAAGACAAGGCTCTAGTACCATATAATGGGATGAATGATTATTTTAGATGCTGCCCCTTTAAATTGCAAATATATATATATTAAAATTTAATATACAAAGTAAATGCTCACCTAAAGGATAGTGAATGGAAAAAAGTGCCAATTTCAATTTGAAAATCAAGCGCCATATTTAAATTCATTTAAAAAAAGGTTGTTGTTCAATAATGGAATAAACAAAAAAATGTCAAGTGCCCAGACAAAACATTAAGCTACTTATTGGGGAAAATAGAACAAAGTAGTAAAAAGGAATACACATCACAGTATCATATGAGCCATGGATCCCCCAGCGGCAACAGACTACCTACACGTTGCGTGGCGTACAGCCACTTCACCTGGGTAATGATGTTGCTGCAAACTATTCCCCCCTTCTTATACTCAACTTAGAAAGAGCGCACCAATCCGAGGACGCGACGTGAGCCCCCGCGCATGCGCCCCGCCCAGACCAAAGATTGGCCGTAAAGGCAACATCCGGGTGCCACGTCACATCCCCCCAGTGGAGCGCATGAAGCCGGGGGAGAAGGTAGGAAGCGGGGATGAAGAGTCAGTCAATTCGGTAACTATGGAGAATTCAAGATAGTATAGTATATAGATAGTAAAGTATAGAAGTATATACGAGATACCAGGAGCAAAACAGCAATTAGCCGTATTGTCCTAAATTATGAACTTGAACAGCCAGGCTTTTTCAGGTGCAACAATTCTCACTAACATTACTAGCTTAAAAGTAATCAAAATAGATTATGTTAAAAAGGGATTTCAATTTTTATTTTTCACAAAAAATATTATTTTGCTTTATCAGTAGAGATGGGCGAACCCCCCAAAAGTTCAGGTTCGGCAAGTCCAGCAGAACTTTGAATAAATGTTTGGGTCCGGAGACTCAAACCCGGTCCCCATTGAAATCAATAGGAACTCGAACTTTAGGGGGTGTCTGTGGCAGGGGTTCCTCTTCTTTCAACGGCAGCAGTGGTGGCGTTCCAAACTGGCCACAGCCGGGGCTACAAAAATATGGCCACCGGCTCCTATAAGTGAGGACAGTTCTAGTGCCAGCACTCTTAGTGTCCTCACTCATGGGAGCCGGCAGTCACCTTTTTGAAGCCCTGGCTGGAGCCAGTTCGGAACGCTGCTGCAGCTGCTCCACCGCCCCTAAGAGGAGAGGATCAAGAGTAAGGTAAGTTACAGCAGTGCTTCTACTGCTGCAACCTTAGGTGAAGCTGGTTGATGGGCTGCACAGCAGCTTTTCCATGTTCCGGCTGGACGCTGAACTAGAACACAGACTTCAGGCTAATGTCCGTGTTTTGGTTTGGGAACCTGAACTCACAAAGTTCACTACAATCCTGAAATTTGCGGTTTAGGTTAACCCATCTCTATTCATAAGCTCTTACAAAAGTTTGCTGTACAAAGTTTGTACTGTAAAATACTACTTGTGTGTTCTCTGCATGCTATGCTGACCTATGCCAAAACAGAGCTTTAGCAAATCACGGTCATAAATCATTATTCAGCCAACGATAAACTCCCTGAACCCCTTAAAGCAAACTAATACCCTCCCGGCTTTTGGTCCACAAAATCAGTAAGCAGCATAGAATATTGAAAGCAAGAGCATCAGGCATCCCTGAAAATGCTTCCATCCAGCTGTGCATATCTGCCCTGACCATCCCAATATGCCTAGCACAGGAAAACAACAGCGTCAGAGATGCCAGGGATGCTGCCATGGCCCGCGCATGTGCTGTGAGATAACCAGAAAAATTAGTTTTGCTGTAATCCCACAGGTTTCACATCCGAAATTAGGGTACTCCACAAGGTAGGGAGACCACTGGCCCTAAAGTGTTACAGGCTTCAGGACGGTGGTTGCTTTTTCTTAAACCAGAGCAACACCCTGCCATTGCCACTACTGCCTTTTAGACCCTAGGGCTGGCCTGCAAGCCCAAATCCACTGGCCAGCAGCCAGGCTGTCAGAAGCTGGCCACTTGCCAGCTGTTAATTGCAGGGAATCTAGGGCAGGGGTACTCAACCACTTCTTGTAAAGGTCCAATTACAGGCATCCGGGGAGAGATAAAGGTCCAGATGGGGGGCTGTCGCGGGGGGGGGGGGGGTGGATAGTTAAAAATCAGCACACTGAATGGGGGGGGCTATAGATTCCACTGGCAAAGCTAAAAAAGGCTGCTTGCCCCTACCCCAAGAACCCTATTGGGCAATAGGAAAAAAACAGGAGCTTCTTTTTTGCTCCACAGAACCTACAGCTCTGGCCCACGGCACACAGCTTTGAACCCCCTGTGCATTCTGTGCAGGCCGTGTACAAGGGTGGACTAGGGCTGAAAATGTTACTGCCGACGATAAGGTCTGGTAACAAGTAAAGGGGGCAGCACTGAGCACGGTAACACAGAAGCAACTGAGTGCAGGACTGTCAGAGCAGGGGTCCGGAAATCTGGTGTCGAGGTCCGCATTCAGACCGCGGTCCGCCAGTTGAGTACCACTGGTCTAGGGCAGGGGTACTCAACCACTTCTTTTAAAGGTCCATTTACAGGCATCTGGTGAGAGGTGAAGGTCCGGGTGGGGGGGGGGGTTGTTGCGCGGGGGAGGGGTTAATTAGAAATCAGCGCACTCGTGGGTGCTATAGTGTCCACAGGCAAAAAAGGCTGGGATGGATGGAGCAGAGCTGAGGGGACAGGGATGGGGGACAGGAGTGGATGGGGTAAAGCTGGGGGATGGGAATGGTTGGGGCAGAGATGGCGAGACAGGGATGTATAGGGCTGAGCTGGGACAGTGGGACAGGATTGGATGGGGAAAGGAGACAGAGAAACAAAGTGTGTTACTTTGCAATGCCACTTCCCGCCCATGTAGTACTTCATATTGCAAAGCTAGGTGCCAGGAAGCAGAGCCATGACACTGGCAGGGAGACTAAGTGCCGATCAAGTAAAGGGGGCAGCACGGGGCACGGTGCTGAGGTATGCATCGGACCCTAGTCCTCTAGTTGAGTACCACTGGTCTAGGGTATACCCATGTCATTGCATTGCTACACCCTCTAGCAGCTCGGGCACACAGCCAAGAAAGAGACTTTGACATCATATTAGCATCTGCATATCCTGCCTCAATTTTATATTTCAATAATTATATTGAGTTTTCAATAAAGCTAAACTGAATACATTAGAATATGCATCGTAACCTACTGCAATTTTAAGACATTCTGGGCCAAGAAATGTCTGACAGTAGTGAGTAAAGGGAGTATCAAACAGTTTTGCCTACAGTTGCCCTTTAAAACAACTGGGAGTCCTCTTTTCCCATTGGGACACTCATGCATTTTGCCATGAGCAGTACATTGTCCTTGCTGTATGTTCTTGTTGGATTAACTCGCTGGGTGAACACTGTACTTATTTTTTCTGCTGAGATAACTCATACTTATGTTTTTTATGAGTCTCACAGACAACTAATTGCTCCCGCTGGTGCACTATTGTTTAAAATGTGGATTTCTCTATCATAAGAGGAGATAGGAAAAAGGAGAAATAACTTTACAAAGAGCTGCGAAATGGGACCCAAGCTTCACCTGAAAATATAGAGCGGACAAAAAAGATGTCAGTTTTATACAAGCCATTTCTTGGACAGTTTTACAGTATTTTGACTTAGACCACTGTGAAAAGTTTAGGTATGAAACTCTTGCTTCATGATAAGAATGCTTTCAAAAATAGAAGTGTAAATAGTTTATTTTATCAATTAACAAAATTCAAAGTGAATGAAACAAAGATAAATAAATTGAATTCATATTTTGTGAGACCACCCTTTGCATTTAAAACAGCATCAACTCTTGCACACAGCCGGAGATTTTCTGGAAATATAGTCAAGTGTGCGATTACCCAGTACAGTATACCAAACCGGTGATATTAATCATCATTTCTCGAGAGGAGCTGTTTCGTTAGAACCGGAATTTCAGGGAAGAATCGGTTCTGCGATTTTCTTGTGATTCATGCTGACCGAATTTTCCCCTTAAACCCTAACAGAGTCGCAAGCCAGTACGTTGAGAGACCCATGTTAGGCTTTATATAGGGGGGCTAAAAAGACCAAAAAATCTACTTAGGTAAAGGAAGAGAGGAGCTTTCCTAGAACGGAAAGTATTTGCACAGTACCCAATACAAGGACAGATAGCATTACCCATCTATCCTTGCAGCAGGCGGAGCTATGCAAATCATCTCTTTATGTCTCTGTGCCATCTAAGGCCCTTAGAAACACTAAGGGTGCAATGCCAAGGTTAGCTTTAAATTTTATACAGCCGTACACATCCGACTAGTGGACAAGTGTTTCAAGCTTTAGGCTCTCATCAGCACTAGGGTGGATGTTTCTGGCTCTAAGTGCTTTGACTACACCTTTGTTGTTAAGCGAGCATTTGTATGCCTCTCCTTTGATATTCCCAGTGTCTGGGTTTGGCCAGGTATGTATTACCATGTATTGCCATGGGCTCTCTGTTTACTTGGTAACAACTGATTCATGGTTTATGATTGTATATGCTGATTGTGGTCATTATACTTAAGGCATTATACATAAGCCATCGTCTGGAGTAAGCCTGGTCTCGCTTCACAATTTTATGGCATTCTGTCTGCTGAAGTGTTCTCTTTTTGTCTGATAATCAAACATACTGGTACTCTACTTTGCTATAAGTATTCTATTATCGGCTCTACCTATGTGGTATCATCTGTATATTTTATATACCTGGTGATGTAACACTAAACTGTGTCCCTTGGTATATGGGATACTTAGGGAGATGAGCTAACTTTTCAAAAGTTTGGTTCGGAGGTGCGGTGAACTTTTCTGAAAAAGTTTGATTTGGTCTGAACTAGTTTGTGATGAACTTTTGTCAAAAACACACAGAAAACAATGGCTGATGGCACTAAAAGTCCTTTATAACACTCTGAAGTCACCCATGGCTGTATAAAAACATGTTTTAGATGACTAATTAGCATTTGAATTGGCTGTAACTAATTAGCATAGCATGCTAATTAACGTTTTAAAAGCATGTAGCTGTCTTTGATAGTTTAAAGCACATAAATAAATGAGGAGAAGCAACAAGGTTTGCATTTCGGCAAAAAAACATTTCTTGGCAGGTGAAAAAGATATACTTTTTTTAAACTGTATTAAACACTGAGGCACTGTGTACCCCAAGTTCCCAAAGCAGTGACAGGGCCAGCTAAAACAGACAGTTGTGGCCAAAAAATAAGAAACCCTCAGTGAACTTTCCAGACTTTACAGGATGGACTACAATGACCAGCAGATCCCAGCACAGGCAGATGCAGTTTTTCTGTGCAGCCCATTCCCCCAGCGTCCCACTGTTCTTCTCACTTCTTGTCCCTTCTTTTCTCGACATATCACGTGATTATCTCCTGCAATAGGGCCTCCTGATTAGCCCAGCTACCCTGACTTCTTAAGCTGCGACCATGTGACCCCGTCTCTCTGCTTCTCCTTGTCTGTGACCTGTGGGGTAGTGCTGGTGAAATCCCGCCTGGTTCATCTTCTGCACTTTGTTGCAAACCACATGATGTTCGGGTTCGCGGCGAACCAAACTTTTCTGGAAATTCTGGTCGAAACCGGGTTCTACTGGTTCGGTTTGCTCATCTCTAGTTACTTCCTTATTGGTGCTTAAAGCATGCTCACTCCTGCGTCTCTTTCTCTAAGTGCTTAGCAGGGATATAGAAGCTTGTAAATCTAAAGGGAACTAATTGTCCCTGCACTTTAGAGGGCAATTGTCATCTGTGCCCCTCTATGATATTTTTGTTCTTCCTTTCACTGTCAGTTTGGCCTCTCTGCTCTTCTTTCTTTTCTACCTTACTTCTCTTACCTCTCTCCCCTCTCCTATCGTTACCCTTTCTCTAGGTACATCTCTGCTCCAATCTACACCTTGTTTTATCTCTCACTATTCACTGCTCGTTTTACTCCCTTTTTTTCCCTTTTCTCTGTTTATGCTCTCTCCTTAGTTCTGTCTTTTTGGTTGGAACTCCTCTATCCCTCCAGTCTCCAGTGTACCTGTCTGGGCTCACTTAGAGGTGCTATTGGCTAAATAGGGCATGACTGTAAAAATTGTTTCGCTCAACGTGCAGGGCCTCAATGCACCATGAAAAAGGTTTAAAGCATTCAGACAGAAGAAATAGATCTTGATGGTAGATATTTAATGCTAAAAGGCCAACTGCAAGACTCTCAGGTCACTTTTGTAAATTATTACACTCCCAACGTGAACTAGAACGAGTTCTTCCAGTTACTGTTATAAAAAATCATGCAACACTCCTGCTTATCTCAAGTCAAGTTATTTACCCACATATAGATAAATACACTCTTTTAGGTTCTTCTGCAAAGCGAGACCAGGTTGCTTCCCCTACAAAAATTTTTTGTGCCCTACTTTAGCAACATTCCCTCTCAGATGTCGTGAATACATCCCACTAGACTATACTCATTATTTGCACTCCACAACCTGTTCTCATGCACAGATTACATCTTCCTGCAACACGTCAGTTTACCTTTAGTAATTATTATTCCAATCACCTGGTCAGATCACAATGTTACAATTTCCCTTGCCTCATTGTTCCACGGCCCAAACAACACATCATGGAAACTAAATGATTCACTACTAAGCGGCCTGGAGTACCTCAAGAAATATTACCACCTCAATTCGGGATTGGATGCAGTAATCACAATTAAGGAAGTCTCATCAGGCATCAGACAATTTAAAACTAATATCTATAATATATTAATATAATATATTTAAAACTACACTTTAAGATCCGGATTTAGGCCATTCCGGTATTCCCTAATGAGCATTTGACCAAGACCACACAATACTATATTTTCATTTAAAAGAAGTGATAGCTTCTTCATTTATTATACCATATTTGTGCTATACATAATAAATTACATTTTTGCATTCACAAAAAGCATGATTATAATTGCCATATGTGTTACAATCCTCAGAAATTGTTCACAGATCTTTACTTGATGGTATTCATGAGCTGTTTAGATGCCAGATTCAGGCGTTGGGCAGACATGTTTCGCCATAACTCTGTGGCTTTATCAATGCCCTCTAAAACAAATGAATGCATGAGAGTAGTGAATAAGAAAATTCTCCTATATTCATCTATATCATATTCAATTTGTGTTTCAAACTCTGGGATAACATAAAATCCAGATTTACCTCTACTGTGTACTGGCGTTAATATAGGACAGCCACTATTTCATTTATCTTGGTACATCAATTTGTTATCCAAACATTTCCATTCTTTCACTGAAACCCCAGGGGGGGCGTGGCAAGAGCACATTAATTGCTTATTTTATCATCTAAAAGCCCTTTCAAAACAAAAGAGTGGCCCGTGACCAGGGGGTCATAGATGCCCACACGGCTGGATACTTGGAGTCCCCATGCCCGAGAATACCTACTTTTTATGCACTTCCCAAAGTGCATAAATCGGCCACATTACCACCAGGACGGCCGATTGTCTCGGGCATGGGGGCTCTGACTGAAAAAGCCAGCCGTTATGTGGATCAGCACCTTCAGCCCCTGGTCACGGGCCTTCCGTCATACGTAAAGGACACGGGCCATATGGTCCGTGTCCTCGATGACCTTTGGGTGAGCCCTGGTGCGTATTTGGTGACTCTGGACGTGGAGGCTCTGTACTCCAGCATCCCACATGAGCTGGGTTTGAAAGCGGTGGAAGCCTTTTTGAATGAGTTAGATATAGAGCAGCACGATCACAACCTCTTCCTGCTTCGGCTCCTGAATTTCGTCCTCACCCACAACCTCTTTCTCTTTAAGAACCAACTATACCACCAGATACAGGGGACGGCGATGGGGACTACATGTGCCCCATCGTTCGCGAACCTGTATCTGGGATGGTGGGAGAGGGGGTTGTGGGCTGAGGACGAGATGGCCCAGTACCTGTGCCATGTTTCCGCATGGCACAGGTACATCGATGACATTTTTGTCATTTGGGAGGGGCCGAGGCAGGAATTGGACAATTTTGTGACCCGGCTCAATCAAAATATTTACAATCTTAAATTTACCTGTGAATATAATGAATACAAGGTGACCTTCCTTGATATACTAATTAGTAAAGATTTATCCGGCCATATAAGCACCACACTATACCGTAAACCTTCAGCGGCCAATACTACACTTAGAGCCACTAGCTCCCACCCTGGCCATTTATTAAGAAGTATCCCGTATGGAGAGTATATCCGGGCTCGCCGAAATTGCAGCACCATAGAAACATTCCAAAGAGAGGCCGACAACATTAGGAAACGCCTATCCGATAGGGGATACAAACAAAGGGATCTAAAAACAGCTTACAAAAAAGCAAAGAGACTGGACAGGCAAACACTCTTATATAGACCTAACCAAAGGAAGGGACCACAAGGCCCTGCACTAATTCTTACATACACGGAAGCACATAGCAAGATCCGCCAAATAATACAAAAACATTGGCCAATTCTCTTGAACAACGTCTACATTAAGACTTTTTTACCCCAGGAACCCAAAATTATTTTTAGAAGGTCCCGGAATCTTAAGGACCGACTGACACATAGTCACCATAATGTAAATAGACGGGATGAGTGCTGCAAGCAAAAGGGGACATTTCGCTGTGGACATTGCAACATGTGCACATATATATTGCCAGGTCCAACAGTGAATATACCTGGAAAAAAAGAGATTACCCCTAGACACTACATAAATTGTCAATCTATGAATGTAATATATGTATTAACATGTAGTTGCGGGTGCTTTTACGTTGGAAAGACGAACCGTCATCTCAAACGACGGATCTATGAGCACCAGTACAACATCAGAACGGGGAACCAAAAAACCCCCGTAGGACGTCATTTTGCTTTGAGGCATAACAAGGATCCCAGTTCCCTAAAAGTACAGGGTCTAGACCATATACATCCCTCCCAGAGGGGAGGAGACATCCAAAAAATAACTCTCCAAGTGGAAACG
Organism: Gastrophryne carolinensis; assembly: GCA_027917425.1. Taxonomy (NCBI): domain Eukaryota; kingdom Metazoa; phylum Chordata; class Amphibia; order Anura; family Microhylidae; genus Gastrophryne; species Gastrophryne carolinensis. Next base: position 29,321,168 of record CM051244.1, on the reverse strand, counting down.
AGATGGATTCACAAGTTGCAAGCACATCGATTTCCAGGCTTAAACGAGAATTTAAGCTTTGCCTCCTTCCTATAACAATGGGAATATCAAATCTCCTGCTTTTTTCCCCCTTTCTATCAAAATGGGAACTGGAGATCCACTGGAACACGTTTGGATAGGGATGACAAAACTTCCAGAATGAAAGATGGACAGGGGAGTGAAAAGGTTTGGGTAATTTACCTCTTGAATGCCCCTAAAAACATGTGTAATAGACAATACGGGGTATAGATAGCAGAGGCCACATAGCAACAACAAGGACCACAAGGTCAATAGATATTGACAACAATAGAATATAAAAAAGAATGTATGTATATATAGACAAGGGTGCACGTATATGCATGCGTGACCATAGTAACATGTATAGGATGTACAAACGATGTAAACCCGGTGGGAACATGGCAGAGCACAGGATGAAGGCACTAGACTATGAGACATGATGCTGCATAGCAGTAACAAGAACTGCTGGTAATAAACATATTCAGAATGCAAAACTGTTCAAAGTGACTGAATTCAGAAATAGGCTGTAATTGTAAGCACAAATGATTATAATGTAGCATAATACCGCGGTATGGGAAGCATGAGGCTCCATAAAAATGGCTGAACATGTATAATGTCACTAGTGAGAGGACCAATAAGGCCCCAACAATATGGCGAGCGACAAACTGGTGTGATTGATGAGGGGGGCGCCAACAAAATGGCGCGGGTGAATAGGCGCAGCCGCAGAAATATTGTGGCCCAATAACAGGATGTAGAGAAACAGGCCCCACCAATATGGCGCTGGAGACGCGCAATAGGTGGAACGCACGCGTCACTTCCGGAAGTGATCCGGCAATGACGCGATCGGCATCACAGTAGCAGATACATGGCGCGAACGCAGCAAATAAAAGGGGAAGGAAAGCGGCATATGCTCGCACCCCTAGACCAACGAGCATCGCTGTTAAAAGCCTGGATAGAGCCTATGAAGGCAGGCGGCGGCCATCTTTTTAACGCCAGACGCGGGCGCACATAGAACAACAAGGGACACAGCACAAGCAGGTAGACGGCCATACAACGCCAGACGTGGGTCATACATAGACAGAAACGTCCCTGCATCCCATGACTGCGAAAGAAAGGTGGGTGATAAACAATAAGAAATAATGACAATCACCTGCGTACCAAAGATCTCCACTTAATGGAGCCCATCTCTGATTACAGCCTCCCATATTCAAATTGACCTAGAAATAGGAGGAGGACAATCAGACGGACTAGGAGGGGAACAAATTTATGAACCAGCCCGTCTAAGGTAATTAGGACTTCAGTCACTTTTGGATAGCAAATGCATAACCATATGGCATAGTAACCAGTAGGTCAAATCCCTTACAATTTTTTCTCTTTTGTTTTGAAAGGGCTTTTAGATGATAAAATAAGCCATTAATGTGCTCTTGCCACGCCCCCCCTGGGGTTTCAGTGAAAGAATGGAAATGTTTGGATAACAAATTGATGTACCAAGATAAATGAAATAGTGGCTGTCCTATATTAACGCCAGTACACAGTAGAGGTAAATCTGGATTTTATGTTATCCCAGAGTTTGAAACACAAATTGAATATGATATAGATGAATATAGGAGAATTTTCTTATTCACTACTCTCATGCATTCATTTGTTTTAGAGGGCATTGATAAAGCCACAGAGTTATGGCGAAACATGTCTGCCCAACGCCTGAATCTGGCATCTAAACAGCTCATGAATACCATCAAGTAAAGATCTGTGAACAATTTCTGAGGATTGTAACACATATGGCAATTATAATCATGCTTTTTGTGAATGCAAAAATGTAATTTATTATGTATAGCACAAATATGGTATAATAAATGAAGAAGCTATCACTTCTTTTAAATGAAAATATAGTATTGTGTGGTCTTGGTCAAATGCTCATTAGGGAATACCGGAATGGCCTAAATCCGGATCTTAAAGTGTAGTTCAAGAGCATGTCCATGAACCAACATCCCACAAGGGAGCTAAGTGAGATTAGGATCAAAAAGGGTCACGCACAACTTTCTTGTGAAGTATATTTAAAACTAATAATATTTCTCCCTCCTTGTTCTGTCCCTTAAAGAATCATTCAACGCTTTGCTGGAAGGTGAAAAGTGGAGGGCCAGAACATTAACCACTGCGGTGGGTATGATACCCAAGATAGGTTCGGACCTAAAGCTGCGGTCCTGTCATAGACCTATATCCTTCTTAATGTAAAATTGCTCGTTAAAGTATTAGCCTCCCGTCTCTGTTCCTATATCAGGATGCCTGTGGGTAGGGAGTCAGTAGGCTTTATTTCATCTAGGCAAGCTGGAGATAATAGGGTCGATTCTAAATGCAAAAGTTAATTGATTTCGGATCGGGAATCGGAAGTTTGGGTGGGTGTTAGTCATTTTTTCCTTTTTTTTTGCCCATTTCCGACTCGCGCGAACGTTCGAACAAATTCGTATATGCTCTTACAATCATCGGAAATTTTACTAACAAAATCGGAAGTTTTACAACCAAATCGGAAATGTTCCCAACCAAATTGTAATTTTTCCGTTCGTTCCTAAAACTTCCGTTAATTGGATGTGTTTCCATGTGATTCAGAGATCTGATTCCCCGTTTAATTGAAAATCCACTTCCGACACCTTTGAGGACTCGGATTTGCTATTGTAGAACATGTTTTGTGGCTATGTGGAGGAGTCTGCGCGCCTTCAGCTCCAATGAACTGCATGTATCAGCATGGCCGAGGCCATAAATTGTATAGCAATGCATACCTGAATCAATACATTTCATGTATGCCTTATAAAAGCATTTTAATGTGGACCTTAATTAGTCCTTTGCATGTAAACCTTTATTTTGCCACACATCCATATAATTGCGATTTATTTTTAAACTTATGTCCTTTGTTATTTTTTTTTTTGGATTGTTGTTGTACTTGAATCTTAATTTGTTTTCGGATTTATTGTTGTAGTTGGCAACCTTTGCTTTGTGTAATTATTTTATCTTATCTTTGGTCAGATGCATCACACTTACTGAGGAGAGGAGAGTGGGATAAAGTGCAGGGTGCGGGTTACAGCTGTGTTTTGCTCAGAGACAGCAGAGCTGGGGGCCTTGAAAGGTCAGAAATCCCAGAATGCAGCGCAACACATTTACAAGGCCCTTTCTGTTTGCAGGCTGCCTTATATTACCTGACCCGCCATCTTGGCTGTTTCAAGGCTCATAACATGCAGAAGATGCTGGGTGTTTTAAAAATTTGGAGAGCAATCTGTATGTACAGGGTGTGGGTAACAACACAAAAAATTTAAAGTTGTACCATTTGAAACCAAAAATTTTAATTAAAAAACGCAAGTAAAAAATGCCAGTTCAAAATAAAAAAAAATAAAAAATGTATGATTTACTTTTAGAAATACATTCATTAATGGTTGGTTACCACAAAACGAATGAAATAAAGAAAAAGCAGAAATGAAGATTCGCCTGAGCGCACAGTGGTTTGGGTCAGTTTTAGGGGTGAGACATGGAAGATGTAAGAAAGTGCAAAGTGATTTAGCTAAGCATTGTAGAAGAAGTGAGTGAGCCAAATATGTAGGCAGCACTTTAATGAGTTAAGTTTGTAGTGTGCAGGCGCAAGATCATAAGGATTTTCGTCCGGACAAAAAAGGAAAAAGGGCAAAATCCAAAACTGACTTTGAAACCTGAGAAATGAAACGGAAAAGTCAGGATGGAAACTGACATTCAACTGATTCATTAACTGCCATACGAATGGACGGAAAACTTACACACGGTTTGAAATGCATTATAGAATCGCTCGAATGTTCATACGAAATCGGAAAATTTACACCAAAAAACACAGATCGGAAAAAATACTAACGTTTTTGGTGTTTCTCTGAATCGACCCTAATGTGTGGAGAGTGACCCACCTAATTCACATTGCCAAAGCAAAAGCGCCAACGTTGCTAATGCCGCCTGGTGTGAGAAAAACCTTCAACACGGTCTCATGGGAATTCCAATGCTATATTTTAGGGCAATGGGAATTTGGTGATTATGCTATTAGGTGGGTGAATTTTCTCTATGCTGCACCAACTGCCTATGTGAAATATTTTGGTCAGCTACCTTCACCAATTGCCAAAGGAACGGGGCAAGGATGCGCTCTGTTTCCATTATTAATTGTGTTGGTGTTAGACCCGCTCACTCAGTGGAACCTTATATAGGAAACCAAATAACAAAAGACTACCACAAGTTTTTTGCAACCAACTACCACCCTATCATTTCTACGTTATCTACTTTTTAAAATCGCTGTCCAAATTTACAATGGCTTAGCAGGCTGGCCGCTATTAAGATGTCCTGGCTGTCAAAACCTCTCTACTTATTCAGAGTGCTACTGGTACAAGTGTCTATGTAAGTACTGCAATCCTTACAAATCAAAATTAATAAATATATCTGGGCCCCTAACCGCCCTAGGGTGTCCAAGGCTACTTTCTATAGAACCAAATCCCAGGATAAGACAGGGCTTCCTTCCACCCCCCCATTTACTACCGATAAAGTTAGTGCAACTTATCGCATACCATGCAACCTCTGAGATAACATTATGGACAGAACTTGAGGATGAAGAGTTGGGACCCGCATCTGTTAAAAATCTACTTTGGGCAAAATTAAAGCTATATAATTTCTCCAAAAAGCAAATTATACAGCATTTGAAGTCCCTGTGGGCATGGGAACGAACATGATTTGAGACCAAGCCTACCCCTATAGGCCTTCATTATCCTTTCTCAGTAATCCCTTGTTCCCAACAAGACTTGACTCCCCGCAAAGCTTCTCTTGGTGGGAATCCATCAAGATGACTAGGATTATAGATTTTATAGATAGGGAGGAGCTTAGGACATTTGAGTCTCTGAGAACCAATTACCAGATAAGCAATAGTGAACTATTTCTCTTTGGATTTACAGATCCAGCATTTTGCTCATCTTATCTTACAAATGCGCCGGTCAACCTTTTCACCCCCACCCCATTTGAAAAGGCCTGCTATGAATACCCTAACTGCAAAGGCGTTATCTCAATGCTTAACAATACTCTTCAAGAGAACAAAGTGAAAACTCTACCGGCTTATGCATCTAAATGGGAAAGTGATCTGTCCCATACCTGGTCCAATGATGTATGGTAAACGATTTGGTCTAATACTTTTTGTAAATGTTCCTGTATTGCAACAATAGAGGTTCATTTAAAGGTTTTATTAATGTGGTACCTATTGTCAAATCGTATTAGTTGGGCTATCTTAGACAACCCCTTGTGTTTTAGAGGCTTTCCGGACATAGAAACCAACATATTTGGTGGCGATCAACAAAATCTGTGAGCTTATGGCCCAGAACCTTCAAACTGGTAAATGGCCAGTTAGATACATCCTGGAGCCCCACCCCAGAAGTTGCTTTACTATACCTTACACCTCTCTATTATACACTACCACAGTTTCTTAGCCCAACATATATTTAATGCAGCCAAGCAAGTCCTAGCTAGTGCCTGGAAGACACAACATATTCCCTTCTCTGAAATTTATGGCTGCATTAATACAACTACAGTATTTGCCGGCGTATAAGACAACTCCTTTCCCCTGTAAAATATGCCTCCAAGTGGGGGGGTCGTCTTTTACGCCACATATAATTATGTACACACATATAAATGTACTTACCTTCATCAAGCTGGGCAGCACAATCGTCCTCCTCCTCCTCCTGCAGAGCGATGCTCTTGCTCAGGCAGCACTAGTTGATCAGAGCAGGGAGAGACTGAGCAGGCCAGCAGGGTGAGCGCCGAGCAGATCAGCTTTCCTGCTCTCAGGCACTGTGTGGGCAGGCAGGGGGCTGGCTCCTGGCACGCACTCCTGACATCGCCCTCGCTGCTCTCCACTTTGAAGGGGACTCTTCAGCATCTGATCTGAGGTGTGATTTATATAAGATTTATTAGGAAAAAAAAAAAGTTTCTATGGGGCATCCCCCCAGTGTAAAACCCCCAACTGGCCCCTTTCCCAGACCCGACACATTACACACTATGCTATTAGATGAGACACATTCTAAACAACCCGGGCATGTCCCCAGCTATAGGCGAGCAGGGATGTGGCCACAGTGTAATGTGGTGTGGACTCTGGGAAACGGGGTCATTGGGGAAGTTTACACAGGGGGCACCCCAAATTGGGGGAGTTTACACAGGGGGCATCCCAACTTGGGGGAGTTTACACAGGGGGCACCCCAACTTGGGATGCCCTACTGGGTTTTGTTCCCTGCATCAGGGGCAGCAAAATGGAATGCCCCCCTGTCTGAATCCCCCGTTTGGCCTTTTTCCCAGACTCCACACCACATTACACTGTGGCCACATTCCTGCTCGCCTTTAGTTGGGGCCTGTGCTGGCTATTCAGAATGTGTCCAATCTAAAGGCATAGTAGGGATGTGGCTGCAGTGTAATGTGGTTTTGGGCTCTGGGAAAAGGGCCAGTTGGGGGGTTTCACACAGTAGGGGAAACCCAATTTGGCATGCCCCTGGAGTAGGGAACAAACCCACTGGGGCCCACTGTAAAACCCTCGCTATTGGCCCTATTCCCAGAGCCAACACCACATTACCCTGCAGCTGCATCCCTACTATGCCTTTAGCTGGGACGCATTCTGAATAGCCAGCACAGGCACGTCCCCAACTAAAGGCGAGCAGGGATGCAGCTGCAGTGTAATCTGATGTGCGCTCTGAGAAAAAGGCCAGTCGGGGGTATTTCACACAGTGGGGCTTCCAAATTTGGGAGGCCCCACTGGGTTTTGTTCCCTACTCCAGGGGTATCCCAAATTATGATCCTCCACTGTGTGAAACCCCCCATCTGGCCCTTTTCCCAGAGCCCAAACCACATTATACTGCAGCTGCATCCCTACTATGAAACAAAGGAGGGGTGGCAGCCGCTCAGACCATTTTATAACTAACCAGGGAGGTGCACATTAGCAGGGCAATTAGAATACAAAAGTCTCAAAGGGGCCACAGCACTCAAACCAGTTAGCTTGCTGACCAACCTACAAACTGTCTCTAAACTAGGTTAAAAACAGGGGGCTCGGTCACACACATCTGCAGAAGTATGCTTAAGCTGCACCACCAGCGCCAAGGTGCCCCTGTGAGGTGCAGTCCTAACTCTAGTACTAATTCTAGTCTCTAAGAGCCCCATTTGGGACATACAATGCAATAGATAAATTGGGAGCAGGCTTACCTGAGGTTGCCCTAAACCTCAAGTGCAAGCCATGGGGTGGAAGGGTCAAAGACCTTGCAATACAGCCTAGACCCCACACTCCATGTGCTTGCACAAATTCAAATGAAACAAAGGAGGGGTGGCAGCCGCTCAGACCATTTTATAACTAACCAGGGAGGTGCACATTAGCAGGGCAATTAGAATACATCCCTACTATGCCTTTAGCTGGGACGCATTCTGAATAGCCAGTGTGGGCACATCCCAAACTCAAGGCGAGCAGGGATGCGGCTGCAGTGTAATCTAATGTTCTTTTACGTTTTATTCAGTGTGCGGAAGAGGGAGTAGTCTTATACGGCGAGTATATAACAAACTCTATATTTTGAGTGGAAATGTTGGTGGGTCGTCTTATACGCCCAGTTGTCTTATACGCCGGCAAATACGGTATGTTATTCAAGAAATTGATGGCCTCTATCACTATCACAACTGAAAAGTTTGAGATAGTCTGGCCAAGCTCTTATGATCTGAGCTTTGCTAAAAGGTCAACTTTTTGAGCGTAGTTCCTTCTCTTTCCTACACCTACTCTTCTTCTCCCATTACACTTTTACTATTTAAGTCATACTTTCTTCTCTATTTGCTTCTTCTTTCTCTCTCTCTCTATGATATATATATATATATATATATATATATATATATATATATGATGAAGGGGGTTGCCCCAAACAAAAACCCCCCAAAAGTGGGACTGCACTTACACCAAGGACCAACAATTGAACTACCACCTCATTATATAGGAATATGTATTTTTATTAGGCAAAACAAACTCTACATATTAAAATGTTCATTAAAAAACATACCATAAACATATATATATATACACATATATACACATTTTCTCATTATGTTATAGCGTGACATGCTTATTTTTTTACCTCTATGTGACAGTGTCTCAAACGATTAAACCTGAATTCATGACTGTTGTACCCGCACTGTTGCCATTTACCCAAAAGGCATATGTCTATGGTCTCTTTATTGCTCAATAAAAATTTATTGAAATTAAAGTATTTTATTATTTGCCCCCCCCCCCTTACCTCCAATACATTGCCGATTGCTAGATTCCCACACCGTTCGCCTCTTCTTCTGACAGCCGGATTAATGAGCGGAAGCCAGGCATGGGGCACAGTTGCCCCGCCTCTGGTTTCCACCGATCTCTCCGGTTTCTGACATCTCGCAACCTGCTGCAGGGAGGGGCATTTTATATCGAAGAGTGAGCTGACATCAGGTCACTAACTGTTATAAAAGTCCCTCCCTTTTGTGTGGAGCGAGATGCCGGGACCCCAGCGTAGGACAGAAAACCCATATTCTCTGTCCCGCTGAAGACACCTGCCAGCACCAGGGGTAAGGACATCAGCCGGCACTGAAAAGGGTAAGCTTATTTTTTTATTGTTTTGAGCAAGTTTGTGAAAGTTTGATTCAGATGATTCCAAATGTCCCAAAAAAAATTCTGCAAATCACCTGGATCGAACGTTTGCTCATCTTTAATCATTTCCATAGGTAGGGTGAGATACAGTTACAGTGAAACTGAAACGACTGTGTAGGAGACTTAAAACTGGACGAGGAACAGCCAAACTTTTCTATGATGCTGATGATGCTGTGAAAGAAACTTTCATGTCACAGATCGGATACCATGGCAAGACTGATCATAGTGGCAAGCAAATATTTTGAAGCAGACTGAGGTTTCACAATGTGCCTTTCAAGTCTTTATGAGGAAGTATAAAAGAATGTGCAATGTTATAAATTTGGCAGGTGGCCAAGGAAACTCAGTGCAGCAGATCAACAACACACCATGCCTACGTCCCTTTGAAATTGGAAGAGGTCCAGAAGCGCCATCAGCTCAGAACTGGCAGAAACCAATGGGAGAAGTCTGACCAAAAGTGATCTTTATGGAAGAATTTCAGTCAAGAAGCCAAACTGTTCAAGTGGATACAAGGCCAAGCAACTCAACTATGCAGGAAAATACAGGAGTAAAGAAAAATGGCAGGAGGTGATCTGAACTGGTGAGTTAAATTGCAAAATAATTGGCAGTAACAGAAGGCAGTTTGTTTGCCAAAGGACTGGAGAGTGCTACAAGAGTGTCTGCATGCAACAGTGAAGCAAGGTGGAGGTTCCTTGCAAATTTGGGGCTGCGTAACAGCAAATGGAGTTGGAGATTGGGTCAGGATTAATGATGTTTTCAGTGCCGAAGGAAACAAGCAGATACTGGTAAAGTTTTAAGGATTAATGAACCCTTTATTGATAAATGGAAATATTCTGATTGGCCTGAATATTTCAGAGCTCTGGTAAGAGTTTCTAAGTCAGTGGTGGGCACTTTACTTGATGTTTCTGCACAGCGGTGGATTACTGTTGCCAAAAGATAAGAAGTCTTTTCACTTTAAATGCTCTGTGCAGTCTTTTGCTTCTTTGGACTTTAGGTTCCAGCATGTTGAGCGTTTTTTTATTTTTTAAACTAACATATTTTTGTCATATAAGATGCACTTATGTTCCCCAAAAGTGGGGAGGAAATGTCAGTGCGTCGTATCGGGCGAATGTAAAAAAAAACTACAATGATGCTGGCAGAAGTCATATGCTATGCCCACCCAGAAGCCGGAACCAGCTCGCTTGAAACTTACGGTGACAAAGGAGGTGGCGGGAAGCAGACAGGGGCAGCTATGGAGGTGGTGGCTACTGCGAAGGCAACAGATTAGGCAGCAGCCAGTGATGAAGAAGACGGAGGATGCCGGTAATGTGTATGTGTGTGTGTATGTCTGTCTGTCTGTCTGCCTCTATCTGTCTGGTAAGTCAGCGAGAGACGCTGCACAGGAGCCGGGGAATATACGTTTTCTTTGTTTGCTTTTGGGGCATGCTGCCCACTGCCTGTATTTGGGATGCCTGCGCACTGCCGGAATTTGGGAAGCCTCACACTGCCTTTAAATGGAATGCCATGCACACAGCCTGTAATTGGGATGCCCGCACACTGCCTGTATTTGAGATGTCCATACATTGCCTATATTTGGGATGCCTGCACACTGTCTGTAATTGGAATGCCCAGAATGCCTGTAATTGGGATGCTGCACACTGCCTTTATTTGGGATGCCTCACACTGCCTGTATTTGAGATTCCTGCACACTGCCTGTAATGTGGGGTCTGTTATGGAGTAATGGGGGGGATTCTGCACACTGACTGTAATAGGGTGATTGGGGGGTATTTTAGCACACCATTTGGTTCAGTAGGTGCGTCTGATATATATATATATATATATATATATATATATATATATATATATATATATCATTTAAGATTGTAAGGGGGTAGCATGAAAATCTTTCTTTAAAGAACTTGTTTGTATCTAAATCCAAGGTGCCACAAATTCAACTCGTGGCCATCTTGTGCACAACAAAATGCAGCTTTAATATCCAGCTTCCACACATTTGACAGGCAGGTATAGAAAAACAAACAGTCTAGCCCATACTCACTGCTTGATCCCTCTCTGCATACTAAAAAAATACAAATAAGTACAAGTTCATGGTTCATTTTAGGTTCTTTCTCTGTGTTGTGACTCCCCCTGAGTCTGGAAACTAGGCCAATGTTAGGTTAGTAAATGCGGCAAACCAGTGAAGGAATGGCAAATGCTCTCGAAAGATTAGTGCATCACAAGTGAGTCATTTTAGCACACCATTTGGTTCAGAATATTTTTGTCTTATTTTTTCCCCCAAATCCTGGATGCGTCTTATATGGCGAAAAACATACAATATTGTGTATCATCACTTTAAAAAGTATTTAGTGCATTATTTTGATTTTTTGTTTTAAGTTACAGTATAGAATACTAGTAAAAAATTGTCATTCTTTATGTTGAAGTTTTTGACATTCTTTGTGGTGCATTTCCACCAACTCCAACTCTGTCCACAAAAAGTGGCTTTGACTCCGACTCAATGAATCTGCTTTGCATAGTACTGTATACAGCAGATTTGGTACATGAATAATATATAAATTATTATTATATATAAATTAATAATATATATATATATATATATATATATTTTTTTTTTTTTTTTTTTTTAAGATTTTGAGGGGGTAGCAAGAAAATCCTTCTTTAAAGATCTTGTTTGTATCTAGATCCAAGGTGCCACAAATTCAACTAGCAGGCATCTTGTGCACAACAAAGTGCAGCTTTAATATCCAGCTTCCACACTTTTGACACACAGGTATAGAAAAAAGGCAGTCTAGCCCGTACTCACTGCTTGATCCCTATCTGCATACTAAAAAAATACAAATACCGTATATACTCGAGTATAGGCCGACCCGAATATAAGCCGAGGCCCCTAATTTTACCACAAAAAAATGGGAAAAGTTATTGACTCGAGTATAAGCCGAGGCGGCTTTTTTAAGCCCAAAAAGTGGGCTGAAAAACTTGGCTTATACTCGAGTATTTACGGTATTTCCCCCCCCTCTCATACACAAAGACAGAGACACAAAACACAAAGAGAGAGACATACACACACACACACACACACGCTTACCTCGGGGGCGCATCAGCGGTGACTGTGTTTCCCTGCTCCTGCCCCTCCTCCTCCCACGTCATCTGACCTCTCTGTGGCAGAGAGCTAATGCGGAACTCGGCGGCCGCCATCTTGCTACACCCAGCACTGTGTGGGTGTATCTCCGCTCTCACCTCCCGGCGCTGCAGTGTCACCGGCTCTTCTGCCGCCTCCTCCCCGCTCCTCCGCCGCCGTCCGGAGCATTCTTGTGCTGCCGCCCGCCGGGGACAGCCGCCTCCTCTCCTCCGCCGCCGTCCGGAGCAGTCTTGTGCTGCCGCCCGCCGGGGACAGCCGCCTCCTCTCCTCCGCCGCCGTCCGGAGCAGTCTTGTGCTGCCGCCCGCCGGGGACAGCCGCCTCCTCCCCGCTCCTCCGCCTCGATTCACACCGCAGATCCGGGGACGCACATGGCCGACACAGCCGTTCCTCCGCTCCCAGCCGCCTGCTCCACAACACAAGGGTGAGTGCGGGAGCAGGCACGGGGGCGGGAAATTTTCACTGACTCGAGTATAAGCCGAGGCAGCTTTTTTCAGCCCAAAAAGTGGGCTGAAAAACTCGGCTTATACTCGAGTATATACGGTAAGTACAAGTTCATGATTAATTTTAGGTCCTTCCTCAGTGTTTTGCCTCACCCTGAGTCCGGAAACTAGGCCAATGTTAGGTTAGTAAATGTGGCAAACCAGTGAAGGAATGGCAAATGCCCTCGAAAGCTTAGTACATCACCTTCTAGGTACATAGGAGGAATTCCTTGTGAAACTGGCATCACTAGACAACTTTGAGGTTTAGTTCCAGACCATTGACTAGAGTAAATCTGCTTTAGCTGGCGAGTGGCTAGTGAAGCTAAATTAGCTCAATTTGCATTTTTTAATTTTATTTTAAATTTTCCATTTGAGTTTTTGTAAGAATGTTCTTGTTCAACTTTCTGGGCAATATATCAGCGGAAAATATAAATCCTTCAGTACACAAAGTTTATGTCACTGTGTGCCAGTCAGCATGTGGTTAAGGAAAAGGAATTGCTACACTTGATTTATCGTCCTATAAAAGCAATAACTTCTTAATCATCGTACTTGCTGCGGGCAAGGAAACCAATAGCATTTCTGCAAACATTCCGAACATCCAATTCATTTTCTCTACAGTGGTAGAACATCCTGCTCCATATTTTTTATACATCTTTATATAATTGAATAATCAGACATGACAGAATTTTTTTTTTCTACAAGGTGAACACTTCAACATTTCATTTTTATGCCACATGATTTACTGCAATTTTATAGGTCAGCATCATGGTGAGGTAGACTTCTACTGGTAATGTTGATTAAGTTATGAACGGCTTTTCTTGCTTACCTGTGCTCAAAAGAAACTGGACTTTTTTAGGCCAATCCATCAACTACCATTTTCAGTGGAGAAAGTCACTCGATGAGTGCTAAAACACATTTAACTTCCAGCTTACCTAGAGATTTTGCCACCCTCTTTTCACTATTTTGCGCTATACATGCTTAACTGTGATTTTTGAAGGAATGTCCAGCAATTTCTGTAAAAGAGCGCCTCGGTCGCTGTAGTAACCTGGCCGGCATTGATGAATGTGATGTGTATTGGGCATTCTAACAAGAGTACAGCGCTGCAGTGAGTGAGAGGTAGCGCCAGCTCAGTTATTCCGGCTCAACACCATATTTAACAAAAAACTGCAGACACACAGCGTCGGCGCTTTAAAGCTGGGCGCTGTCGCATAGAGCGCCAGACGCTGTGTGATCAAAGTCTGATTTTGAACACATATCCACCAGTAACAAAGCGAAAACACATGGAATGACACTGTTGTAACACTGGGACAATGACATTTTAGTGCCAGACCTGTAGATAGAATTCTGCATAAAAATATAACATTAAAAAAAAAAATTCTATGTTTGCAGCCAGGAGAGGTTTTTTAGCAAAAAAAATAAATAATTTGGTGCTAATCAAGCTATTTATACACAACTAATGAAACCCCATTGAAATGTATGTAAGAGCGCTACAGAGCGACTGAGCCTAGAGCACCGGCACTATGCACTGAGCCACCTGGATTAATACATGTGACGCTACATGGCGCTGTTAGAGGCGCTCACCTCGCTTTCTAAAATGTGGTTTTGCGTACAGCGCCCGACGTTCGCCAGGTGCTGCCTGTAGTTTATTTTCTAAATAAAAAAATGTAACTTTTCCACCTTCCTGCCCGCAGTTACCAGCCAATTCAACATTCACATTTCAAGGTTGTCTACTAAAAATTGTAGCAAGCATCCAGAAATAATATTTTAGAAACAAAATGATGTCAGGACTGTTTCCAGAGCAGTCTACAGGCACTCATTTTGAAACAAACACACTTGCGCATATTGGATCCAACGTGCGTATGCATGCACACATCAACACATTGGAGTACATCATGGTTTGTTGCATGCAAACACAATGCGATTCCTACTATCCCACACTGTATATTCGATCTGTGAAAGTAGAGGTTTGCACTGCGTAATTTTCTGTATGCAGCAACAGAGTTTATTCTCCAAAACTCTGATGACGTCACGAAGGAGGGACGAAACGTGTGTTAGTTTTACTTTTGTTTTATAATTCCAACCATGCCATATAACTTCAGGTGCTCTCCGGGTCTGTCGTGCCCAGGTCGCAGTGGTGAGTGCTTATAATCTACTCCTCCCTGATATCTTGTCAGCCATAGAGGTCCTTTGACAGGTTGAAAGAAATGTTGAGTAAAGAAGAAGTAAGCACTGCATACTGAGAATTACACAGCATTGGCCACTACTTTCACAGATTTCACGGAGTGGGATAGTAGTATTACATATCACTTGAACCACAGTATGAATGGACTGTTTGGATCTGCAACTTTAGAAAAAAGAGTTTAACCGCTTAAGTGCCATTATCATTGTTTTATTTTACATTGCGATCCCAGCCTTTTGGTCTTTAAAGGAGGCACCTGAATTTAGGAGATGCTTGTCTGTCTTCAGAACTCTAAGACCCATGAACCTGGACTCTCTTGTGTCTTGGCTCAGCTTTTTCACCTTGGCTTTTGGATCTCCCTGTGGCCTGACTCTCTGGATACGTCCTTGGCATTCTTTGTGACATATGAATTAACCATGGACTGTTATATACTTGTTCTATACTTGAGAACCTAGGCTGGATCTCTGCTTGTCTCTGGTGGTCTCTGCCCACTACATCAAATCAATCAAAGCAAACCAGTACTTTGTATATTGCCAAGCATATACAGAGGAAACAAAGTTCAAAGAGCCATGTATTGTGATGGCAGGTAAAACCTTGGGATGCAATATCTCTCCCTCCTGCTGGGACTATAACAAACAGAAAAATCTGTCAGCTCCCTGCAGAGAGATCCATTGTGTTACATTATTTAAGCCAAATAGCAATTAACTCATCTTAATTGTTTCTGTGATACTTTCATGAGACTTTTAATGGAAATCAAACAGCTTACAGTGCATTGTGCTGCGGAATGGTAGATGAAATACTCTCTACATACATATAAACAAGGAATTACTTTCTGAAAGAGTGAATTTAGGGAGGGAAACAGAATAATTAAATGTGATATAACAGACAAAATCAAATTAAATGAATTGTCTTGACACAGAACCAAGAGATCGTCAAGTCTAATCTAGTCAGCCACAGTCAAATGGCTTATTAAGCAGGTGGTCAACGACAGAAGAGGGTCAGCGCACGGTACCCTTTCCAGACGTAAGAAGTCTAAAGCCTTTGTGTCCATGATGGGAGGAGTCAAGGGTAATCTTGACAATCCTAGTTTGAGCCTCAATGTGATAACAGATATTCCCACAATGTAGGATTAGTGGTCGTTCCTAGTTGCAGCTTGATGTTCCCCCCACACCAAACACACATGACTTATTTTAATATTGCTCCGTAGAATGTAGAATGAAGAGTAGCTTCCACTTGTCAGGTCCCGCGGGACACCCACCTTCCAATAAATCAGCAACCCCCAATCTCCGCTGCTTTCTTCGCATATAGTAAGCCCCCGTTTGCCGGGACGCTAGACACGCCTCACCGGACACGGTTGCCCCCAGGTCTTGTTAGCACAAAGGATGTTGATTTATGCAGGGGAAGGCAGATGAACCAGGGACTAGACTGAGTAGCAATAACGGACAGGGGTCATACACGGGTGGTCAATCCGAGGAGGCACGGTACAGTAGGGTTAGACGGAAGAGTAGTCAGGGCAAGCCAAGGGTCACAACGGGAGGTCAGAAGTTCGCGGTACAAAGGAGCAGGCAGATTCGTGGTCAAAGAACAAGCAAGGTCGGTCCAGGCGGCAATCAGGGATGGTCAAAAACACGGCAAGATTCACAGGGAGAAGGTATCCAAAATCGCACCCAGTAGCACGCTATAACGGGCAAGGACTGACCGCAGGGTGAAAACCTTTATATGATGGGGGCTAACAGGATTGGCTGGGGGGGAATGTAGTGATTGGTGCTACAGGAACCTTGGGCTGATTGCCCAGTTTGAATCAGGGGGCGTTGCCCAGTGTACTTTGGGCTCATAGACCCATACTGACACAGGGCTCATTGGCCCATGCTGGCAAAGGGCTCATTGGCCCATGCTGATTACCTCCGGCGGGCGCGCTGTGCGCAGCGCCGCCGGAGGACATACAGGGAAGCCAGGCGCGCGCGCGCGTGTATGATGCAGCGCGCCGGGAGCGCGCCGCACAGAGAGCGACGCGGCCGCTCCCGACGCCGCTGACGAGGAGTCTGCCCGGACGGCTGCTCGCGACAGCCGAGCGGCGGCCGGAAGGGAGAGACGCCAGCCCGCCGCCGGCTGCAGCGGACGCCCAGCCCGCGGAGAGGAGTCGGCGAGGGAACGAAGGACAGGTGAGGTGGCCGTGACACTACCCCCCCCTTCACGAGGGGCCTCTGGACCCTTACCAGGCTTATCTGGATTCTCACGATGAAATCTATTAATAAGGGTTTTGGCATGGACATCCTTGGCCGGTACCCAACACCTTTCCTCAGGACCAAAACCCTTCCAATCAATTAAATACTGTAAAGAGTTTTGAAGCACCCGAGCATCGAGTATTCTATTAATTTCATATTCAGGTTCGTCTCCCACTATAATCGGAGGAGGAGATGACACCTGAATATTTTTGGCAGATTTTAACAAAGAAACATGAAAGGTCGACGGAATTTTCATGGATAAAGGTAACTTGACTTTAAAGGTAACATCGCTTAGTTTGTCAATAATAGGAAAAGGACCGATATATTTAGGCCCCAGCTTAGACGAGGGTTGTCGAAGGGCAATATTTCTTGTAGAAACCCAGACCCAATCACCCACCCGAAATGGTGGTTCTAGTGACCTATGTCGGTCCGCAAATACTTTATAAGTTCTAGAGGCTTTCTTTAAGTTAGTCTGTATCTCAGACCACACCTTAGTCCTTTCCCGTAGCCATTCCTCCAAGGCCGGCAAGTTGGAGGAAGGACCAGAGAAGGATGATGCCTTAGGATTTCTACCATAATTACAAAAGAAAGGCGAAAACTTAGTAGATTCACTAGGCGCATTGTTAAAGGCGAATTCCGCAAATTCGATGAATTCCGCCCATTGTTCTTGGCGGTCGGAAACGAAACAGCGTAAATATTGTTCTAGACATTGATTTACCCGCTCAGTCTGACCGTTAGACTGAGGGTGATAGGCGGTGGAGAGCGACACTTTAATACCTAAGCGATTACAGAAGGCTTTCCAGAAACGGGACACAAACTGGACTCCTCGATCCGAAACAATATTCCGCGGTAGACCATGGAGGCGAAAAATATGTTTAATGAATAGTTGTTTAATTTTTAGAGAAAAAAGAGATTTCTCTAGAGCCGCGCTACACAGTTAAGTTCAATCGGGAATCAATTAAAACATTAGACATTAATAATACAGATTTCCACAGCAAATTAAATTAGTCCGGCGCAGGGAGTCCAAAAAGCTGTGTCAGTGCAGCCTCACAAATAGCCAATGGATAAAACTATGTGATTACATAGAACTGACTCCGCGGGACAACAAAGTGTTAAATGTCTCTGTAAACTTCACCAGCAGTGCTCGTCTCATAACACGTGACCCAGCCACCAGTATTAGATTGCACGTACCAGATAGAGATTTAAAAAAGGCCCATCAATATTAATGTCGGCTCCTCACAGGTACAGTGATCCACAATAAAATCTTGGTCCACCAAATTATCCTCCGTTATCTCAAATATATTTCCTCAATAATTTCCAATATGTAAAGGGAAGATCAAAGTGCAAACATAGCATAATACCGTTTTCCAAATGATTAAGAATTAAAAACCTTATTGCGCTTACCCTCCAACAGGCTTAAGCATTCATGTAAAAAACAATCCAGCAGAAATCACAGCTATTATCTTCCTATGTTCCTCCTTGGATCGTCCAAACGGGATAAAACAACCATGAATAGTTGTACTAATTCTGGTGCCGACGGAAGTTTTATCAATGGAATAAAGTGTGCCATTTTACTAAAGCGGTCCACCACCACCCAAATTACAGAATTCCCCTGCGACGGCGGAAGATCAACAATAAAGTCCATGGATATGTGCGACCATGGTTCAGTGGGGATTTCTAAAGGAACTAATAATCCTGCAGGAGACCCATGGGTAGTCTTACTCCGAGCACATACAGGACATGCTTCGACAAAGGCAGAAGTATCGCGTCTGATGGTGGGCCACCAGACATGACGTTTGGCGATGGCCAAGGTCTTCCGAACACCTAAGTGACCGGCAGACTTGGCATCATGAAGTTCTTGTAAAACGGCAAGACGTAAGTGAGGTGGAACAAATAAACATTCAGAGGGTTTACCAGGAGGGGAATCAACCTGGAATGGCATTAGCGAGCTAGACAAGTCGGGGAGAAGAGCGGCCACAACACAACCTAAAGGTAGAATCGATTCAGGAGGACCGGCCTGGTCCTTACAATCCCCGAAATTACGAGATAGAGCATCTGCTTTGGCATTCTTCTTCCCCGGCTTATAGGTAATAATGAAATTGAATCGAGAAAAGAAGAGTGCCCAGCGAGCCTGACGGGAGTTGAGTCTCTTAGCGGACTCTAAATATTCTAGATTCTTGTGATCAGTATATACCGTGATAGGGTGTAGGGAACCTTCTAGCCAGTGGCGCCATTCTTCAAAGGCCAGTTTAATACCCAATAGCTCCCTATTCCCAACATCGTAATTGCGTTCGGCGGGCGAAAATTTACGAGAGAAGAATGCACAAGGATGTAGTTTCTCAGGACTGCCCGCATACTGAGAGAGGACAGCCCCTACTCCCAGTTCCGAGGCATCAACCTCCAACAGGAATGGAAGCCGGGTATCGGGATGTATCAAAATGGGAGCGGAGGTGAAAGTTTCTTTTAATAATTGAAAGGCATCTTTTGCTGAGGGAGGCCACTCCTCAACAAAAGCGCCCTTACGAGTGAGGTCTGTTAAGGGACTCACTATGGACGAGAAACCCCTTATGAATTGTCTGTAAAAATTCGCAAATCCTAAAAATCTCTGAAGCGCCTTTAGGGTTCTAGGTTGTTCCCACTCCATTATAGCAGATGTATAGCAGACAAAATCTTGGAACACAGCAGGAGCATTACATAACCCGAATGGCATCACTAAATATTCATAATGCCCATCCTTAACATTGAAGGCTGTCTTCCATTCATCCCCCTGACGTATGCGAATAAGGTTATATGCCCCTCGAAGGTCTAACTTGGAAAAGACCTGAGCTCCAGAGACCTGATTAAAAAGGTCATTGATTAAAGGTAACGGATACCTATTCTTTACAGTAACCTTATTTAACCCTCGATAGCCTATACAGGGGCGTAACCCACCGTCCTTCTTCTCGACGAAGAAGAACCCGGCACCGGCAGGAGAGGTAGAAGGACGGATAAATCCCTTCTGGAGGTTCTCAGAAATATAATCTTTCATAGCCTGTTCTTCAGACCGTGTCAGATTATATATTTTCCCTCTAGGGGGTATAGTACCTGGGAGTAACTCGATAGGACAGTCGTAGGCCCTATGGGGGGGAAGAATATCAGCGGACTTTTCTGAGAATACATCTGCCCAATCTGCGTACACTGGAGGTAAACCATCAAGGATGATAGGTGTGGATCTAAGGGATATGGAGAAGCAATGATCCTGACAGGAAGGACTCCATTTTACAAGGTCCCCAGACCTCCAATCTATCACTGGGTTATGGACCTTTAACCAGGGAAATCCCAATACAATAGGGGATACGGGACTATCAATAATAAGAAACTCTATTTCTTCCGAGTGGGCAGATCCTACGGTTAAATTTACCCAAGGAGTCTTGTAGGAGACCAACCCTTCCTCAATGGGCTTATTGTTGACCGCCAGGACCCGAAGGGAATTTTCTAATGGAATTAACGGAATTCCAAGAGTGGTGGCAAGTGATCTATCCAGGAAATTGCCAGCTGCTCCACTATCAATGAAGGCAGAGGCAATAGTCCTGGAAGGACCCCAGGAAAGTATAACAGGTAGGAGTATTCGATTATCTAGAGGGAACGATACCTGACCGCCTAGACGAAGTCCCTCAGCAGGATCTAGGCGCTGTAGTTTCCCGCCACCGGAGCCTTGTTTGGGCAGCTCTTGGCGAAATGACCCTGATTTCCACAATAGAGGCAGAGGCCTTGAGATCTGCGCCGAACCTTCTCTGCCTGAGAGAGATGGGTTACTCCAAGCTGCATCGGTTCTTCAGGTGACAAGGGAGAAGAGGAAACGGCTGCCCCCTTAAAGCTTGGCTCTTGGCGTGAGGATCCCCAAGGTTGGTCCTTGCCTCTTTCCTGGCGTCTCTCTCGGAGACGTCGATCCACCCTAATGGCCAGCTGCATGTACTCATCCAGGCTCTTAGGCAGAGGATAATTTACAAGGATGTCTTTGATATTGTCAGAGAGTCCAATCCTAAATTGGCTACATAAAGCTGGGTCGTTCCATTTGGAATCTATAGCCCATCGCCGGAATTCTGCGCTGTACTCCTCCGCAGAGCGTTTGGCCTGTCTCAGATTCCGTAGCTTAGAATCTGCTGTCGCAGCCCGATCTGGGTCAGCATATAGGAGTTCCATAGCTGAGAAGAATGAAGTGACTGACTGTAAGGCTTCATCAGTAGGAGCTAAACCAAATGCCCAGGTCTGAGGGTCACCCTGGAGAAGTGAGATGACCAGGCCGACACGTTGAGACTCTGATCCAGTCGCGTGGGGTCGAAGGCGGAAGTAGAGCTCACAAGAGTTCTTGAAGTTGGAAAACTTCGCCCGATCCCCGAAGAATTTTTCCGGAAGAGGAGTCTTGGGCTCGATGGCTGGGCCAGGTTCCACTGGCGCAGGAATCTGACGACTCTCTTGAGTTGCCACTCGTTGGGCCAGCTGGTTGATGGCAGTGGCCATAGCTTGAACCTGCTGTATTAGTTCTTCCATCTAGGAAAGTTATGTTTTTTTTTTTTTTTGGGCCCGTTATAATGTCAGGTCCCGCGGGACACCCACCTTCCAATAAATCAGCAACCCCCAATCTCTGCTGCTTTCTTCGCCTATAGTAAGCCCCCGTTTGCCGGGACGCTAGACGCGCCTCACCGGACACGGTTGCCCCCAGGTCTTGTTAGCACAAAGGATGTTGATTTATGCAGGGGAAGGCAGATGAACCAGGGACTAGACTGAGTAGCAATAACGGAAAGGGGTCATACACGGGTGGTCAATCCGAGGAGGCACGGTACAGTAGGGTTAGACGGAAGAGTAGTCAGGGCAAGCCAAGGGTCACAACGGGAGGTCAGAAGTTCGCGGTACAAAGGAGCAGGCAGATTCGTGGTCAAAGAACAAGCAAGGTCGGTCCAGGCGGCAATCAGGGATGGTCAAAAACACGGCAAGATTCACAGGGAGAAGGTATCCAAAATCGCACCCAGTAGCACGCTATAACGGGCAAGGACTGACCGCAGGGTGAAAACCTTTATATGATGGGGGCTAACAGGATTGGCTGGGGGGGAATGTAGTGATTGGTGCTACAGGAACCTTGGGCTGATTGCCCAGTTTGAATCAGGGGGCGTTGCCCAGTGTACTTTGGGCTCATAGACCCATACTGACAGAGGGCTCATTGGCCCATGCTGGCAAAGGGCTCATTGGGCCATGCTGAATACCTCCGGCGGGCGCGCTGTGCGCAGCGCTGCCGGAGGACATACAGGGAAGCCAGGCGCGCGTGCGCGCGTGTATGATGCAGCGCGCCGGGAGCGCGCCGCACAGAGAGCGACGCGGCCGCTCCCGACACCGCTGACGAGGAGTCTGCCCGGGCGGCTGCTCGCGACAGCCGAGCGGCGGCCGGAAGGGAGAGACGCCGGCCCGCCGCCGGCTGCAGCGGACGCCCAGCCCGCGGAGAGGAGTCGGCGAGGGAACGAAGGACAGGTGAGGTGGCCGTGACACCACTCTGGAGGACTCCTGAGCTGCCATAAGAATAACCAAATCAGTATGTGATCTCCATTTCAGATCTTGGGCGATGATAATACCAAGAAACTTGGAAAACCCCTCGGTGTATGAGAAGGTTTCCTAAAAACTATAATCATTTCTTTGGTTGTTGATACTGAAATATTCAAGCTTCCTGGCTAATTTGAGCTAATCTGCAGAATCGTTATTGATGCTAATGTCACCCACAAATTTGATTTGCATTTGACTGAAACTCAGTCATAACTTTCTGAGACCCTTTAAATGTCGAAATATGCTATAAAAGAGTGTTTTTAGCATGTTTTTATGTTTTTTCCTAATGAAATCTGGCGCAGCAGTACGCCAGCATTCTCCAAACCACTTTTCAAAGTAAATACCTGTGACTTTCGACAGCAAGTTGCGGCGCAAACACAGCAAAATGCATTGCGAAAGTTTGTGTTCACTGGTGTTCGGTGCAGTAAGTTTTACTCAGTTCACAGCAGTTTTCTCCTCTGGCCACATGCATTGAGAAAGCAGGGAAACCGAAAGTCCCATGAACTAGCGCGCATGGTAATCACCCCCTAAGTGTCTAGTTGGAGATACCACATGGTACAAACGCCAGTTTTAGCATTTAGAGTATGTCTAGGTCAATTGTACTGAATGCTGAACTGAAATCTACTAATAGAAGTTTAAAGTTGGTTTGATCCTGGGTTTCCAAGGTCACAAGTCTCTTTTCAGTCAGTAACTGAAACACACTGTCAAACAGGAGGGTATGTATGAAGGTCTTGCTTCTTTCCTCCTCTACCTTCCTCTACTCCATCTGCTGCTCAAGAGTTCTGAATTTACGAGATCATGTCCTTTTCCTTACTGACCATTAGAGGTGTCAGAAACAGCCGACCAATGCAACTACTACTTGAATGCAGCCTGCTCCAGTTCCCCTAAATAGACAGAGAAAAGGTAATTATCGTTTACATATGGAGTTCGTTAGCTAATTGACTTGGTTTTGGCTTGGGCCACTGAGAACCAATAAGTAAGAGCGTGTGGTTATTCAATAGAGATGAACAAATCTTTCAAGATTCTTTTTGTTCCGATATGTCTGATCCTGAGATTCAGAGAAGATGTTTTTGTTTTAAAAGTGATTCCTCTTCTATTAAATTGTAGCTCAAACACTGCAAAATGCATTGCCCAAGATTGTGTTCACTGGTGTTTGGTGCAGTAAGTTTTGCTCAGTTCGTCACAGTTTTCTCATCTGGCTGCACACATGGAGAAATCAGGGAAGGCACTTTCCCACACCCCCTAAGTGTCTAATTGGATAAAACATATGGTACAAACAACAGTTTTACCATTTGGAGTATGTCCAGGTCACTTGTGCTGAATGCTAAACTGAAATCTCCTAATAGTTTAGAGTTGGTTTGATCCTGGTTTTCCAAGGTAATAAGGTCTCCAGTCACTTTCTCTTTTAAGTCATTAATGGAAACATGCTGTCAAACAGAAGGGTGAGTAAGACGGTCTTGTTTCTTTCTTCCTCTACCTTCCTCTTACTTATCTGCTGCCTGTGAGATCTGAACTTAGGAGATCTTTTCTGTTTCCTTACTGACCATTAGAGGTGTCAGAAACAGCCGACCAATGCAACTACTACTTGAATGTGGCCTCTTCCAGTTCCCCTAAATAGACAGAGAAAAGGTAATTTATCTTTTACATATAGAGCTCGTTAGCTACTTGAGTTGCTTTTGGCTTGGGCCACTGGGAACCAATAAGTAAGAGCGTGTGGTTATTCAATAGAAATGAACAAATCTTTCAAGATTCTTTTTGTTCCGATTAGTCTGATCCTGATTATGGATTCAGAGAAGATGTTTTTGTTTTAGCAGTGACTAAAAAGGTAAATCAAAAACAAACCACTATTTTCATTTCCCATCTTGATGAATTTATTCTGCCACTTCAGTTAGAAAAAAATAATCTGACCTAATCTGACCTGCTTACCAGTTAAGCAATAAATTTGAAGGTGCCTCAATAGTTCCAGCATTTATAATGTTTCCAACAAGTCTCTTTGCCTCAGAAAACAAATATTGATTTTCCAATGAATGTCAAAGATGCGGCTCAGCTAAGTTGAAAATCATTTCCTGAGCAAAAGGTAAAAATAAAGAGCAAAAAGATGCCTGCAAAAAAAAAGAAAGGAGAGAAAGACGAAGGAGGGGAAGCCGTAAATCAGCCTTGCAATGGGATTAAGATGTACCAGAGCTTGAAATAGTAAACAGAAGTGTAATTTATCCTGTGGCACCATTGTAAAGCATTCTGGCAATTACAAGGTGTAAGAATGAGAAAGAAAAAATATCACCTAACTGTATAGTTTATCTGGGGTTTTAAGATGGACCTACAGTAATACTGAAGCCCTTAGATCACAGATGTGAAACACAAGGACTGCGGGTCGCATTCGGCCCACCAAGCCTTTTCCAGTGGCCCACCGTCATGTGCTGGGTAGTGCCCCTCCTAGGCAGCTGGTCACTCCACTACTGATAACTCCAAGAACACATCATCATACCTGTGTGTAGCATAACCACTATGCTATGCTCCCCTATGCAGAGCTGCCTCTAATCCTGCCACCAGACACAGTGCCTGTAAAAGCTTCAGGGGAGCATTTTAAAGAATCTGGGGAAAAAGAGCAGTGTCTGAAATTGTATGTTGTGTTTATACCGTGCAACCAACTCCTACACCAGACAAGGGTCTAACCCGCCCAACTTACTACTACTGCAGGGTGTATACAGTTGCTGCAGGGGTTACTGCTAGCTAGTGCCAAAAAAAAAGATTGGAGGCCTGTCCTGGGCAAAATATTTTTTAAGGAATCTGGGGGAAAAGAGCAGTGTCTGAAACTGTATGTTGTGTTTGTACCGTGCAACCGACTCCGACACCAGACAAGGGTCTAACCCGCCCAACTTACTACTACCACAGGGTGTCCACAGTTGCTGCTGGGGTTACTGCTAGCTAGTGTTGGGACTGGGGAGGGCATCCATGCCTGTTCGTAAGCACACCACTATTGAATGATTTTAGCACTATGATAATTTAGTGAATGTTAAGTTTTCTTTCCAATATGTCTTTATTGAAATTTTAACATATTATACAGAACGGTAAGTAGAAACAGAGAAATAAAGGGTCACAGAGCGAAAACAACACGGCTACCAAGTACAAGGCTCAACAAACATATGCGGCCTACAAGGAATCAATCACGCATCTTTCTCATCTCAGGGTTCGACCTCTTGCCGGGCATATGGGGTCTATTGCCCAACATCTACCAACTACATCACGCTGGACTACATGAACTATGGGGTAACCATCCCCTTCTTGTGAACCCCTCTCTGGCCGACCGTTCAGCACATGGACTGCCGTGTCCGTCCTCGCCGGCGATCAAAAGGGATGAAGGAAGTGCAGAAAGAGATAGAAGGAAAAGGGAAAAAAGGAAAAACAAGAAAAGCAGACCGGAAAAAGTAGAGACCCCTGGAGTCCGGTGCCACACCCGGATTCCGTCCCCCCCACCCCCCGCCCCATTCGACCACACTCCACCAACCAAGAGTCGAGCCCCCCTCCACCCCGCCCAGCACTACTCCCGTACCAGGAGTGCCCGGACGTCCTGCAAGACCCGTGACACCTCCCAAAGAGTCCATGTCTTAAGGAACCTCTGGGTTCCTTCTTCAATCTTTTCTAACGTCAGCTCCTCCTGTCATTGGAGTGAATCTTTCTGGAATTTGTATATTTTAGAAAATCGGGCATGCGGAGGCCCCCAATCCATATGCTAACGCTCTGTCCTAGCCAATGCTTTATGCCAAGCATTAGTGCTGATTGGGTTTCATACAGCAGGGCATCCAGAATAGGGATGCCACAGGTAAGAAGACCACCGCGATAGTCAAAATCCTGGTGATTGGTCAAATTTAAGAATGGATGGGTGCATTGAGTGTGAAAACCTCAGCTAACTTTTTGGGGCCTTGCTTAACCAAATCTTAGAATTAACTCAATGGACTTGAATTTAGAACATTGCCATGTAAAGCCACTATATTCATTGTTCACTTTTTTGTAAATAAATCAGAACATGTTTTTATTTTAATTCCTGATTGCCATAAAGTACATATTTAATTTAGCTAAAATGTATTTTGTTGTATGGAACAGTTTACGTTGTGTTATGCCATATGAATGATTTTAGTATGGAGTGAGCTTGCCATTTCTAGGTCCATTCATTTGGTCACTGAAGAAACATTTGGAAGCTGGAATGGGAAAGTCATTTCGTTTAAACCATTGGAACTTGGCTCACATCCGCCTTCATAATGAAGTGAAAAATAGGGAGAACTGCCAGCCATCTAACAGTAATTATAAGAAAAGCTCCGAGTCGCTATATCAACGTGAAGAATTGGAAGGAAATTCTCTGTATTGTTGGAGCCACGGGAAATGTTTGTTGCCCATCTTCACTTCTGATTTTTACATTTCATTTTGCCAACTTAATCCTAACAAATCCTGCCCTGGGTTTTAATAAAACAATATATTGATACGTTTACCTAACTGATTTTAAAGTTTGAGACATAGAAAAAACTTCAAAGAGACAACAATGGGCCTGATACCGAGCCAGCCCGTTAATGCTCATTTTTTCGGGAACTGATCTCTGTATCATTCACAGCCGCGTTCCGAGAAAAGTTTGTTAATGCGTTAGGAGGGCATATTTGCTTTACGTACGCATACGGTTTAGCTGAGTTAACTTGGACGTAACTTGCTGTGGAGCCCATTGTTCTCTGTGTGCTGTATCCTTATGTGGCCTTCAGGCGCACGCCTTGTTATGTTATATCCAGTTATTTTAATGTGTTTCCCGCCATCCCCCGCCACTGTACACATGCTAGTCTGCATGTCCTTAACATACTTATCTTTCTTCCCCCTGCTTTCATTTAGGGCATCCCATGTACTCTGCATGTCCTTCACCATACTTTGTTTTCTTACCCCTGCTGGCATCTAGGGCATCCAATGTAATCTGCATGTCCTTCACCATAATTACCTTTCTTCCCCTGCTGCCATCTAGGACATCCCATGTAGTCTGCAAGTCCTTCACCACACTTACCTTTTTACCTTGGTTGCCATGTTGTCTGCTTCTACCCACTGTAACTCCTCTTATACTTTGGCTACCTTCTGTTTAAAGTGGACCAAAACCCAGCTGGATCGGCCCAGGAATCTATAATATTCCCGGACCAAACCATTCCCTCCCCCGGGGGATGCCCAGCTGTGTGAAACCCCCCAGATCACCCACTAATCCCGGTCCAACGACGCATGTGAGGGCCGCAGCCACATTCCCGCTATTCCTCTAGCAGGGCATGTGCCGCACCGGCCATTTGTGAATGGCCGGCGTGGGTGCGCTCCCTGTTGGAGGGAAGTGCGAGATGTGGCCACCAGCGTGCTCGGAGCCGCTGAGCTAAGTTAGATGGGTTAGACGTCCATACATTTGTAAAAACTTTTTAGTTTTTAATGTATTTTTATAAAAAATATAATTTTTTTCATAAAAACATATAAAATGTAAAAATCTTTTTTTATTTTTTTTATTTTCAGGGACCAACATGGCCCCTGCAAAGAGAAAAAAATATACATTAGCACATGTTTGTCCACATGTGCCTGTATATGCACACACATTTTTACATACTTACCCAAACTGGATGAATTATTCTTTTAGGGGACCCTCCTCTGCAGGGCCATCCCTACTTCAGGGTCTGTAGAGGGAAAGGACATGAGTTAGTATTTATGGCCATGTGTTTTTTGTGTAATGTTTGGGTATTGTCCTGCTTCCCTGGCTTGACACCCCCTTGGTTCTTGCGCCTCTGTCGTCTTGGGTGGCCCCATTGCGTCATACTCACCCTCTGATGATTCTGTAGGGACAGAGAAGCACAACACACCAAAATTTAACAAACATGTTATTAGACTTTACTTGTAGAACAACCTGTGTGTTTATTGGGGTATTGGGCTATTAAAGTGGACCAACACCCAGGATTTTGACTATCCTGGGTTTTGGTCCAATCGATCGGGGGTGCCCCGCTGTGTGAAACCCCCCAGAAACCCCAAAAAACTCACCTCTCCCCGCTCCCACGTGAACGCCGCAGCCAATCCCCGCCAACGTCTAAGCGGGGGACAGGAACGTACAAGCCTCTTCCGCCGCCGCCGCCTCCCGCGCGTCACTCTCGGCGCCCGCGCCGGCCATTCACGGAGGGCCGCCGCGGGCGGGCGCGCGCACGTCTGGAGGGGCGCGCGGTAGGCGGCGGCGACGGATCAGGTAAGGTCTTTTTGGGGTTTCTGGGGGGTTTCACCCCGCGGGACATCCCGATCTCGGATGTCCCGCGGGGTGGGAGGTGATCGGCCCGGGAATCTTATAGATTTCCGGCCGATCATCCCTGGGTGTTGGTCCACTTTAAGTGTGCAGGAGCTATGGGTGACTCCAAGCCCAACACACCCTCCTCTTCAGCGGATCTCATGGATGGTGGTGGTGGTGTTGCTTCAGAGGAGAAAGAATACATTGGCAGGGTTTGGGGCCGCGCCTTACACCCACACCCTGTCTTCTTGGCACCCCTAATCAGACCCCTCACCTCTGGGTGGGCTTGATCCGCAGCTAGAACCCCCCAGCTACAAAAGAAAATATAAATTTGTCAAACGTGTTACTCATTACTCTGATTGCTCACCTTCTCTGTTGTACATCCACTTACCTGGGAAGTGAACCTCCGCACCCAGGGCCCCTTTTGCCATTTGAGGTCCGACCAGTGCTGCATAATTTGGGTGAAAGTGATGTCCCCTTGCCACTCACACGGACTGCCACTTGTTCCTGGCCCCCAGGGCCAGGAACACAGGCATGGCTGGGGAACCGGCAGCACCTGGCTAGTAGCTCCGTGGGAGGGTGGGCAATTTTAAATAGTTTTATCTGCTAAAATTGGCTCTATGCCTGGCCAAACTGCAATCAATAGGCAAAATTAATGTTGAACTATTGCCCAACACCGAAGCTCATCCTCAATGCCACCTAATCTTTTTAGTTGATTCAGGACTTGAGATCTTTTACACATTTTTTATGCTTTTGAAAATTTGTTCCACTGGACGATAACACTTTAGCCTATAAAAAATAAATCATGCAACTTAAGATAAATATACAGAAACTTTATAAAGTTATGTAATGCGATGCAATGCAATGCTAAAGCAGTCTGTTGCACAGTGCGGCACCCAGTGTTTTTGAGAGATGTATTTTTGACACCACACCTGGCAAAGAGCACAGCGCGAATAATCAGAATAACGAAAGAAGGTATCGTAGAGATTTACGCTTTTGGCTGACGATGAAGCGGCAACACTTTTGCATGTGGTGATATTCAGATTCTGGTACAAGAACAGCTTCTTGTTTCAGAGCAGCGCACTAAACAAAACTTTTTTTCTAATATCAAAATACTAAAAATAAAGATCTTAAACTTTATGCATTGTAGGATCTCTTTTATTCAACCTACATTTGCTTGTGGGTATAAAAAGTCTATAAATACGTACATTAATCAAGCCTTATTCATTAAAGAGGACCTAAAGTATATAACCAGAAAAAAATACTTTCATTCTGTTTCTTACTACCTTGAACATAAATACATAATCTGTTATACACTGTTCCTTCACCAGGGATGGGGTCCTATTCAGTGGATATGCATATTCAGTGGATCATGGGCAGGGCCATTATCAGTACAGGGCAACCAAGATTTACATATAGGGCCATGGGGTCTGGATGCAGAGGCAGAGCCTGGGCCCAGGCCAGGCAACCCTGATGGTAACATTACTGGCTGTAGAACCTAGGTCGGACTAGCGATAGGACCTCCACCAAAATCAGCAGGGGTTCCGTTGTAAATCTGCAAACTCGAAATCAGAGCCTTAGGTTCTGCAAGATAAAACTAAATAACTGACCTAAAAGAAAAAAACAGGGGAAAACAAACAGTATTTTGTTTTTAGTCTGGATCCGCATACATGTGTTAAAGTGATCCTATACCCATAAACGAAGTCCCTTTTGTCACGTTCTATCCCCAGCACAGTGTCCCAAAAGATATCTGCAAGTCACTTGTCACATAACAAGCAGAAGCTAGATACCTCGTTAACTTGTCAATGGCTATAAGGGTCCATTACAGTTTAGAAGTAGAAGAAGTAGAAGTAAGAATAATACAATATTCAGGATGCTGGAGTATATTCAGGATGCTAGCAGAGCCCAGCATCATTTAAGCACGTCAGAAGATCTAATGAAGCCTATTCGAAGCTAGCAAGCAAAATACCAAACCACGAGGAAGACAAAGGCGATAAGGGAGTTAAAGTAAGCAGCTGAACAAACAAAAAATCACTCACCTTTGGTTCACCAAAGCTTTTTGTTATCTGCCTGGACTATTATTATTTACTATTATACTATTGCTTTTAAATTTTTATTTAAGATTTTTTTTTAAGTACCCTTAAGTACCCAACACTCGCTTCAGATCTGGGAATGTTCCAAGAAAGTAGTCATCCTTTTTTATGCATATGCCCCTTGCCATCATCAATTGCTCAATAAAATGCACCATCCCCCAAGGGGGTTGTTATCTGTGCGTCTTATGGAGCTAATGTAAAAGAAAAAATCTGCTCACCTTGCTGCCACTCACACCCTGCTGATTGTTCTGGTTCTGGGGGGTAGCCAGAGGGGATCACATGCGGGCCACAGCAGCATGGGCGTGTCGACCGGGATCCAGCAGTGGCTTCCCCAGCTTGGTGTGTGGTTTCATCTGCACATCCATTTGAAGGTAAGGAGTTTTATAGTAACCCCTGCCCTGCCTCAGTGTGGTAATGGGAGCGGGATTTTGCCACACTGTCTGTTATAGGGGCTTGGGGGATTTTTGCCACACTGTCTATAATAGGGGCTTGGGGGATTTTTGCCAGACTGTCTGTTATTGGGGGATTTTGCCACACTGTCTGTTATAGAGGTTTATAGAGGTTTCTACCACACTGCTTGTTATTGGGGGATTGTAGTGTAAAATGCACACTGCTTTTTATAGGGAGCTTGGGGGAATTCTGCAGACTGCCTGTTACGGCTTTATTGTGGGGGGGGGGGGGGGGGTTAGCCACTTCGTGTTTTAGGTTCTTGGAGAGGGGGGTATTTTAGCATCTGGAATATTTTCTTATTTTTTTTATTTTGCCTAAAGTCCAAAGAATACTGTGTAATTTATTTCCAGCTTAAAGTGGTCCTTCACTCTGAATAAGAGTCTATTTTATATGTTTCCCACACCCTGTACATACAGATTGCTCACATTAAAAATCATCCTACCTGTATCTACTGCATGTTATGAGCCTTTAAACATCCAGGATGGCGGCTTCTCGAACATCAGGCAGCCTGCAAACAGGAAGTGCCTTCTGACTGTGCTGCTCTGCATTCTGGGATTGCTGTCCTTTTCCTGACCCCAGCTCTGCTCTGTCTGAGCAAAGCAAAGCTATAACCCCATATCCTAAAGTCCTGAACAGAGCTGCAGCCCAGTGGGGGAAAGAATAAGGAACTGAAAACATAAAATGTATTAATTTTAGATGCTGGGGAATCGTTTTTTTAAGGGTTTGGGCTTTTCAATAAATGATGGTGAAGGTTCAGTTTAAGTTCTATTTCATTAGTGGAATCAAAAGGCATTGACTGATGTTTATAATATTATTACGCACAATGGTATTAAGTGAATGACAACTCTTTCTGCTGATTACAGCTGTCCTGGTTTTTTCAATAAATACATGTCATTCATTTAAATTTAAAGCGGACCAACCACATCCTATGGAATGTTAAATAAAAATAAATGTATCAACTCCCCTTAGCGCCCTGGTAATGAATTGGATGCAAAATAATCTTTTGGCTTCAAAGGAAAAATTAAGGGAAAATTCAATCTTTTGGCTGATATATTCCTTCTAGAACTAATTTCAATACGCTCTAATTGCTCCCAGCATGATATTGTGAGGAGGGGGAGGAAGCTAGTCTAGAACAATGGTATCCTGCCAGAAACCAATGGCAATACTTTAGAGGCACAATCTCCAATAGTCTTGTGGTACCACATCTGAGAACCTCCCAAGATGCAACTAAATATATCAATGATCTTTCCCTGAATATCTTGAATATATAAAAATTGGCATACAGTATGTTCGAATACCCTTCATGGCAATCCTTCATTTACCCAAGCAGATTAACCATCCCCTCCCTAGCTACCCTCCTCTTTCTTGCCCTTTCTTGCCTATTCGGTGGGATTTTCTGGCTGCTAAACACCTTTGGAATGACATTTTCGGACTGATCTCCAAGATTTTAGTGATCAATTGAATTCAGTATATGTACTTTTACTTACATCACTGCTTTCTAGCAGGTACTGTATTACTGAGAGCCGGTAAAAAGGATTTGCCAGGAAATATATACCAAAATTAATACAAATTTGAATCAGGATGAGGCAGTTTCAGCAATCCTTAATAACCTCCTTGATTTGTTTTCAAAAGATCCGAGATCCATGGATCAAAAATCTTTTTCCTTGACAGTAGGGATATCACAAAACTAGGCCACTAAGTCCAGTGCTCCAGAGCCTGGACCGGCCCCAACACAGGGCAAACCTGGGGAATTGCCAGGGCTCCTGGCATCTTCAGGGGCCCACTCAGACTCACACTTGGACATGGTGACAAATGTTAGCAATGATAAAGTCTTTAGTGGCAGCGGAGCAAGCAGTAAGGGATGCAGGGTGCTTGGTGGCAACAAGGACTAGAGGATGATTGGTGGCTAAAGGCAATAAGGACAGGAGGACGATCAGCAACAGAAGATGACCCAGATGAAAGGTGACATCATGTGACTCACTAATTTAGGGTCCACTAAGACTCTCCTGCCCAAGGGTCCCCACTAACCTAGAGCTGGCCCTGCCCAGAGCCACCTCCCCAATCTCCTTAATGTTTCCTCTAAATTTTGGTTCTAATTTAATACCATAACCTTTTTTTCTCTTTGCATGTGCCTTTCAATTTTCAAGAGCCCTTTGTGGCTGACTTTAACTGTTATAGAATATGTGTGGTGTTGGAATCTCAACTTTTGTCTTTTGACTTATGCCACATTTATGGAAATGTCTTGAATATTGAGCTCAAATTGGCTAACTTTATAAACTTTATTATATGTGTATGCATATTCTTAGTGTTCTGTTTTCACAAGGTTATTGAAACAAATATTTCTTAAATAATTTTGGGTGAGTGGCTTCCCCCTGCTTTATTACCCCTTTGGCATGGGCCCAGAGTCGTGCCGAAGGGCAGAGGTGTTGGTGTGCCTTCAGCCACTATGCCTTATGCTCCAGACTAGTGGCGCTTGAGGGAGGGGGTTGAAAATAATAATAAAAAAAAATAATAATTTTTGATATGGGGTCTGGGTAAGAGAGATCGAATTGGCAAAATGTGGGTGAATTTTATTTAATTTTAAATAAATTTGTATTTAAAATTTTCAAATTACAAAATTTCCCCTTAGATAGAGAACAAAGAACAAAAAGCAACAACCACACTGCCCACCACAACAATAAAAAGACATATACTCACTCACAACTACACTCATACTCGCCTGTAACTAGCTTCATTTATCTGTATAGGAGATATTATAGGGCCAACAAGAAACAGACCAATATCTTCAATCACTATTTAAATTGGGAGCATTTAGCCATGCCTCCCACATACGGTTAAATTTCTTGGGATAACCTCTGGCTTGATAAGTCATCTTATATAGGATTTTTTATATACTCTTATGGATCTAATTTATTATAATTGACTATTTTTATATAGATATTTTCTACTGATTAAGGACCATTAATATTTGTTTTATACGGGGTATTGATATAGATCATTGATTGATCTAAAGTCTAATAGTAATTGTCTATATTCTTGTGGCAGGAATATTCAGTTACCCCAGCGCATGATTATTTTTAATTCATTGCTATATAAGAATTTTATTTCTGTCTGTATTTGTGTGAGCGGGATCCTTTATAATCTTTTGATCAAAATTGTTATATAGGATTCATTTCTTATTTACCAGGCTTTACTCGCTTTAAAGAGATTTGTTTGGATGCTTACATTTTAGTAGGATGCACTTTCTTGCATATAATTAGTAGGCATGAGAGAGATTTCTGCTGACCATCACACAGCATGGGTTTAACAACACTCAGCAGGCCCAAGGCAGCCAACTTTCTGACTGGAATTCCTAGGAAGTAGACATAAAATGAGATATTCCTTCCCAGAAGTTGAAAATCATTGGGACTCCCAAATCATGTGGATCGGCATGCTTGAGCAGAAGTTGCATCTAGGACATAAGTCTGATTCCAGAAAGCCCATTCCCTTAAGTCTAGTTGGGGTCAGATACATCTGGTGGAGCTATTTGGATTGAATTAACCTCTTGAGTCTATAAACGAGGAGTACAAATTATCTATAGCCTCTTCCCAATTCAGGTCAGGTATCAGAATTTTCCACTTTTCCATTGCACTATTCAGTGGTGAAGAAGGGTTCAGGAGGAGAGCATTATACAATGTAGAGGTGGGTTTATCGAGATCAGCGGGCCGTACTATGGATTCCATGGATGATTACTCCAATTGCAATCCCACCAGAGGGATCTGAAATCTGAGAGCAAGTTGCAGGTAGAGAAAAAAGTCCCTTGGCGAGAGTGCACACAGGTGTCATTACTGTTCATGAGACATCAGGGCCCCTTCTGAAAATATCAGTGCCAATGTGTTTTTCCCTGGGTCCTCCAAAAGGGTGTGTCTGTGAGGGACATCAGCTCAGGCAGCTTAGGATTGCCCTATAGCATGGTGTTGGGGACCATTTAAGGGGGGGAGGGAGGAACCCTAACAACATGGGCCTCATTTCACACATGTTTCACACATACAAAATAGTCCTCACACATGTTGTGGCATTTGGGAGTCCCTTTACCTTTATATGCAAGAGCATGCAGGGGTACTATCGGGCCTAAAAGGGAGGTCTCCAGGCTGGTTACTGGGTTACTTGTGACAGAATTCATCCACCAAAATATATACATTAGTTGGACTGCAAAAATAGAGTAGCATGTGAGCACAGCCAGACCCCCAAACCTTAGCAGTGATCTTAGTATGGACCTATTCATTTTTGAGGGGGGGTTACCCCAGATGAACCCAAACAATATAAAGTCTAAAAGATGGAAATAGAAGGATAGCAGTGCAGTGAGCGATGCTTGGTACATGTATAGCAATTTAAGCAGGGTGACCATTTTGAATATGGAGGGTTCTTTGTGTATGACAATTCCCAGGTATTTGAATTGGTCTAGTATCTAATCTGAGGAACCTTGAGAGATCTAGGTGTTTTCTGGCTTGTTCAAATATATACTAGACTTTTCCCAAATGACATTTAGACCTGGCAATGAATCAAATTTAGTAATTCTTTCTATCACGGCATCCAGTGCACTATTAGCATCAGCTAGGTAGACCAGGGTGTCATCTGCTTACAGACCTTTTCAACCTTGTGGCCGAGTCTCCACCCCTGAATCTTGGGAAAGTCCATGGTTGATGCCAAAGTGATTAGCAATGGAAAGAGGGTACACCCTGTCCCATGCCTCGGATTTGAGAGAATTCAGCAGTAGTAGCCCCATTCACCCTCACCCTGGCCCTTGGGTTCTTATAAAGCCCTTGTGTATTAATATATGTATATGTATTTGATATAGGTTGGAGGAAGACCAAACTTGGTCAGCAGAGCTCATAAATAAGGTTACTTGAACGAGTTGAAAGCTTTCTCTACTCTTAGTCTTCTCTATTCCAGTGTTGCCATGCTTGATTTGTAGGTTACTAAACAGTCTTCTAAGATTGATCTAAAATAAAAAGGCAGATTACCCCCCACTTACAGCTGCCTGCTGCGGTGACATCTGGCTGCTTCAGGGTACGATTTTCACCCCGCAGCTGTGAATCGTCCCATATACCCCTAGGTAGGCATTTTCAAGCTTTAACCCTGGCCAGAAGACAACAAGATGCAAAGGTGAAGTCAATATGCGAGAGTGATTTGGGGGAGGTGGAATGGCAGTTGACTGCCCTATCATTAGGTTGTTTCCATCTCCATAGCTCAGTTAAACCCAGAGCCTCAACACATGCTGCCAAAGGGGTAGACGGCTTGAACCCAGAGGTCAACCTATCCAGAGCCCATTCCGATGGATGGTGCATGCATCAGATAGAAAAAGTCTAGGTATGATGCATGCATCAGATAGAGAAGTGCAGTTTTAGTAGAAAGACCAGAGGATTTAACACAGCATAGGGGAGGGTTTTCACCTGACTCTCGGGCCAAGCACATTGGGTTTTGGATCACTTTAAGAAAGCACTCTTTATGTTTTGCTTTTACCCAAAGAACTCTCACTTGAGCAGTTAGAATTGTATGTTCTTAGATTAAATGTAGACCTTTTTTAAACTGAATGTTTGATGTAAAGTGTTTTGGAATAACTCGTAATTGAGGGCTTCAAAGACAAATGAACTTTTTGGGTGGAAATTCTGTGCAGTTAACCTTTATTTTGGAGACACTTTCTGCTATCAGCTAGTTCCTAAAACTGTATAAAAAGACATTATTTCAATTCCGAAAGTTTATTTCTCCTCTGCTGTGAGAAGCTCCAAGACAGAAAAATCAATATTAGAAATAGCAGGGTCAAGATGAAGACCATACCAAGCTGGAGTCTTATTTTAGGGCCAATTTGCCAAGATTCTATGTAGTCCATTCGAGACAAGTTAGTAGATCTGACAGATAATTAATTAAAAAGTGAGATTAGAAGCTCGATGGCTACGATGGCACAAGCAGATTCATCCTCTGTGTCAACTTCTCTTAGTATATCAATTTTCTCACTACTCTGAGGCAACCATGCTAAGTCTTTATCTTCTGCCGGGAAATGGAACATGACATAAACAATTGCTATTGTATTTGATGAAATGAACTTTCAAAATAAAAACATGAAAGGAAATTAATTCTTACTGACATTCCATATTTTATGCAACTTGAACATTTTAACTTTAACTACATAGCCCCATCCAATTAGCAAATGGACATTTTTATGTCAGAAGATTAAATATTCTAAAGGTACCTATTACATTCTACAAGGTAATATGCTGTAAATTAAGTGATATCAAGAATCCAATTATTGCTATTCATATTTTTGGGATTCCAACTGGGGATTTGTATTGAAATGTTGAGTTTTGTAGATGTAGCATCAGAAGCCTAATGTCTCTCTACAAGCATAATTAGACTTGCTCCTCTACCTGTTATCTGCATATACAGTACCTTGGGTTTCCAACCAGTGATACATGTAGCACTGGGGTACACAAGATCCTCTCTGGCGGTATTCTCTTACACCACCTTTGCTGGACATCCTTTCTACTTAGGTTAAAGAAAGTTGACAAAGTAGATGAAAAAAACTTTGAACTTCAGTCGTGAGGCAATAAATAAATGTTTCTTAATTGTCATAGAGGATTCTAACCGCAAATATATTTAATATTAGGGTAATATCAGTGAGTCCTTCTTTCATTTATTGGCTGTATCGGCAGATTAATCTGTCTTAGCAGCCCCGATAGGGTCAGAAAGAATAGAGAGTATCCTTTTGTATATATATATATATATATATATATATATATATATATATATATATTGCATGCCTAGATCTAGTGTAAGATCTAGATCTAGTGTAAGTTGCCAAAGATTAAAAAGAATGGGGCACTCACCGCAGCGGCCCGGGGGTTAAAAAACCTGACCTGGGCCCTTGAGAGTTCACCACTTCTGAAGACGAGCTTAAAGCTTGTTATCAGGTGTGTGCGCCACTCGCCGTGTATCCCGATGAAGTCAGGAGGTTATACTCTTTCAGTATATAAACTCTT
Organism: Gastrophryne carolinensis; assembly: GCA_027917425.1. Taxonomy (NCBI): domain Eukaryota; kingdom Metazoa; phylum Chordata; class Amphibia; order Anura; family Microhylidae; genus Gastrophryne; species Gastrophryne carolinensis. Next base: position 29,283,040 of record CM051244.1, on the reverse strand, counting down.
TTAATATGATAAAAAAATAAAAATAAAAAAGATGATAGGTGAAGTAGTTAGTTGCTGTAGTTACTGCGGTTAAATGTCCAATTTGTTTCTAGTCTCTGAAAGGAGGGAGAGAGCTTCCAGCACAGCCACGTTTCCTGCTGCTTCTGTAGAACCACGCTTGTTTCGTCCTTCGACGTCCTTAGGTTCTGATTGACCAATGATTGACCAATCAGAACCTAAGGACGCAGAGGGACGAAACAAAGAAACAAATTGAACATTTAACTGCAGTAACTACGGCAACTACTTTGTCTATTATCTTGTTTACTTTTATATCATTTTTATTTTATTTTGTTTAACAGAAGAAAGACCACCCACACAAGCGGGGGGAAAAATTAGGTGGCACCCACAACTCCTAATACTGTGGTGCACTACTTTGGTATACCATAAATGTAACTAAACAGAAAATGGGGGAAGCCCAAATACCCCTATGGAATATCTAACCAAAGATGTTACTATTGCACACACTGATATTCGTAAGAAAATGATTTTTAATAATTTGATTCAAATATGAAATTACAAGACAAACATATACATATCTAAAAAACATATAAGACAACTGTAGTATCCTAATCTGCCACCGGGGGGCATGGGTGTACCATATATAAAGTCATCCAATAGTGTAAACCTATGTGCCCTAAATAATACCCATATATCTCCTAACACTAACTATAACTATATACAATCCAATTTATGATAAAGTGCTAAGTGCTAAAGTGCATCAATCTCAAACAATAATAATCCAAAAACAACCAATCTGTGATGAAACCTCAGGAGATATAAATCTGTAACAAAAACAATCCATAATCACTTATCTCAAAATGGATGATGGTGACAACCTCAGCTCCCCGTACAGCGAGCCCACGCGTTCCGAGACGCTGGGTCTCTTCCTCAGGGCAGTAAAGTGGCTGGCTGGGTAACAGCTCCCATGGTGGCTTTATACCCACCCCACCTCGTTCCCCCGCCGTCATGAATGGAAAGCCGGTGTGTCAGGGCGCGCTCCGGCCGGAAGCGCGTCACCCGACCTCCGGCGGATGTGACATCACCTGCGCTCCAGCCTGGAGCGCGGAAGTGTGTCTGTGCAATGCAGGAGGCACACAGCTCGCGCTGCAGCCGCGAGGCGAGCCCTGCTGGGATGACAGCGCGGGACTGGGAACGTGGTAGGTGAGTACCACCCGGTGGGGGCCGCACCCAATTACAACTAAAGTTTTTTTTAAAAAAGGGGGACTATACAGTAATACATAACCATACTCAATAAACAATCTATATTAATAATAAAGCTCTATTTATACAACAAATATAAAAAATTTACATCACAAAATCGGCGTCATTTAATATATATATACACTTTATATACATGTTAAAATACATTGAAAAGAGTCTACACAATTTGTTGGTAAAAAGGGGGGGGGTACTATCGATGTAATCATTATGGTGAGCCTACTCTGCAGTCCATACTCATATCAGCCTAAGCAGGGAACAAATAGCCAAACTGTAACAATGATGATGCTATAAGAGGCAACAGCAGCATAAAAGAGAGGGGGACTAAAACCCAGTGAGAGGGGGCAGGGGGAAGAGGGGGGGGAGGGGGGGGGGGGCCTGCATTTACATTGATCAAAGACTGCAGAAACATGTTTTGGCTTTGGAGTCATATGTGAGGGACTCGATGGATGTACTGAATCGGTTGAATCAAATACACTTACCTAGAGAGGCGTTATTAGTTACCTTAGACGTAGAGGCCCTGTATACGAATATATCTCACAGCTTGGCCCTACAGACCTGTAGATATTTTCTACACATGGAAAATCACAGAGACTCACGTCAACTTGAATTCACCATAGCTCTTTTAGAATTTGTACTCTCCCACAATGCCTTTACGTTTGACGGCTCCTTTTATAGGCAAGTGTGCGGAGTCGCGATGGGGGCGCGATGTGCCCCTTCGGTGGCGAATCTCTTTATGGGATGGTGGGAGAGGGAAATAGTATCTAGTGACAAGTTTGCCGCATACCAGCCCCATATCCTTAGCTGGTTTCGTTACATCGATGATGTGCTCCTGCTGTGGCAGGGCACTCAGGAAGATTGTATCGATTTCATTAATTTGCTTAATGATAATCCCTATAGCATTTTTTTGACATCTCATATTTCGGACAGTACAGTTGATTTTCTAGATTTGACGATTATTAAAAAAGAAAATGGAGACATAGAGACAACACTGTACCGCAAGCCTACATCTGTGAACAGTTTATTACATTATAGTAGTTTTCACCGCAAGAAACTGAAACAGGGTATACCGGTGGGACAATTTTTAAGGTTGCGCCGGAACTGCTCGACTGAGGATGAGTTTAAGAAACATGCCAGTATATTAGGGGATCGTTTTCAGAAACGAGGGTACCCTGATCTAGTAGTGAAGAAGGCGTTAGAGAGGGCCCAACGCACTCCCAGAGCATCCCTGCTTATACCTAGGAAGAGGCAGAGGGACAACACTGAGGTCAGATTTGTTACTCGGCTGAACAATCAATGGACACAATTACAACATATACTACACAGACATTGGGATATCCTGAGGAGTGATCCCTATCTGGCTAGATGGGTGAGAAAGGGTCCTCGGATGATAGCCCGGAGAGCCCCCAGTCTAGGAGATAGAATATGCAGGAGCCACTACTCCAGACCAAGTACCTGGCTCCAGGAGGGCAGGACACAAGGGAGCTTCCCATGTGGGAATTGCTCCATTTGCAGATATATGTCCCCTACAAAAGAAGTCATCAACCCACGCACGAATAAAGTACATCACATCAAACAATTCTTTAATTGTAGAACAGTGGGGGTGGTATATCTGATTCGGTGCACTTGTTCTAAACTGTATGTGGGCGAGACGAAAAACACATTGAAAGCTAGAATACAGGCACATCTCTCGTCATTTCGCCTGGTACATAGGAATATGGAGCAAGGCCGCCCTATACCCCCAGTAGCGTTGCATATGTTTGAAAAGCATGAAGGACATTTTGAGGGGATACAGATTATGGGGTTGGAAAAAGTGCAACTAGGTATAAGAGGTGGGGACATAAAAAAACTCCTACAACAGCGGGAGTTGCGCTGGATTTACCAGCTAGAGACCCAGCAACCCTACGGACTTAATGAGGATTTTTCTTTTACTCCATTCTTGGGATAACTCCGTGGGTACTACTGTCGGGAGTCTCCTTTTATGGGTAGGGTTGATTACACTTAGGGTGGTTGTATTACAGGGCAGTCTTCTCTCATGGTGGGTACGGGGGGTGGGGTGGGTGGGGGTGGTTGTGGGGGGGGGGGGTTGTCACTAGTTCATTTAGGCACTTTAGCTAGTTTGGTACATGGTTTTGAATAAGTTGGAGTGTTACACTATTCATGTGTTTATTATTTTTAGGTTTGATAATATTTTATTTAATTATCCACTTACATGATTTGTGGTGTTTATTGATGATATGGTTCATGGTATTGGTGTTTCTAATTTGTGTACACATTTATCGTAGTTATACGGATCCACGACGTGTCCAGGTACGGGTGTTCACATCATGGGATGAATTGGAGCCCTGAATGGGGCTGCCCCCACCCTGAGGCCGGCACTGGTGTGCATTTTCACGACCCTTTGGATGGAGCAACATCAGAATCCCCAGCTATTATATGGATCCACGGCGGTTTGGGTGTTCACATCATAGGATGAGATGGAGTCCTGATTAGGGCTATTCCCACCCCGAGACCGAGACCGGCACGGGGTGCATTCCAATCACCCTTTGTATGGAGCAACGAGAGAAATCCCAGCCTCGGAGTGGAAGGAATCTGGGCTCATCTGTTGCCCTAACCTGTGTGGCTCCCGTTATCTGGTGGCCTCCTTATCTGGTTCTTGATTTTCTCCCTTTTTTGTATCCTTGTCTTTCCCCCCCCCCTTCCCTTTCCCCCCCCCTTCCCTTTCCCCCCCCCTCCCCTTTCCCCCCCCCTCCCCCCCCCCTCCCCCCCCCTCTTCCCCCTGCCCCCTCTCACTGGGTTTTAGTCCCCCTCTCTTTTATGCTGCTGTTGCCTCTTATAGCATCATCATTGTTACAGTTTGGCTATTTGTTCCCTGCTTAGGCTGATATGAGTATGGACTGCAGAGTAGGCTCACCATAATGATTACATCGATAGTACCCCCCCCCCTTTTTACCAACAAATTGTGTAGACTCTTTTCAATGTATTTTAACATGTATATAAAGTGTATATATATATTAAATGACGCCGATTTTGTGATGTAAATTTTTTATATTTGTTGTATAAATAGAGCTTTATTATTAATATAGATTGTTTATTGAGTATGGTTATGTATTACTGTATAGTCCCCCTTTTTTAAAAAAAACTTTAGTTGTAATTGGGTGCGGCCCCCACCGGGTGGTACTCACCTACCACGTTCCCAGTCCCGCGCTGTCATCCCAGCAGGGCTCGCCTCGCGGCTGCAGCGCGAGCTGTGTGCCTCCTGCATTGCACAGACACACTTCCGCGCTCCAGGCTGGAGCGCAGGTGATGTCACATCCGCCGGAGGTCGGGTGACGCGCTTCCGGCCGGAGCGCGCCCTGACACACCGGCTTTCCATTCATGACGGCGGGGGAACGAGGTGGGGTGGGTATAAAGCCACCATGGGAGCTGTTACCCAGCCAGCCACTTTACTGCCCTGAGGAAGAGACCCAGCGTCTCGGAACGCGTGGGCTCGCTGTACGGGGAGCTGAGGTTGTCACCATCATCCATTTTGAGATAAGTGATTATGGATTGTTTTTGTTACAGATTTATATCTCCTGAGGTTTCATCACAGATTGGTTGTTTTTGGATTATTATTGTTTGAGATTGATGCACTTTAGCACTTAGCACTTTATCATAAATTGGATTGTATATAGTTATAGTTAGTGTTAGGAGATATATGGGTATTATTTAGGGCACATAGGTTTACACTATTGGATGACTTTATATATGGTACACCCATGCCCCCCGGTGGCAGATTAGGATACTACAGTTGTCTTATATGTTTTTTAGATATGTATATGTTTGTCTTGTAATTTCATATTTGAATCAAATTATTAAAAATCATTTTCTTACGAATATCAGTGTGTGCAATAGTAACATCTTTGGTTAGATATTCCATAGGGGTATTTGGGCTTCCCCCATTTTCTGTTTATTTTATTTTGTTATCATATTAAAAGAGTTTATATACTGAAAGTGTATAGACACAGGAGGAGTAAAGACACAGGACCCTTTTCCTTCTATCATCTCACCAGGAGAAATGCTGGCCACCAGGGAAGGAAGCTTTTTTTTTATCTCTGACATAAAGCCTCTGGGGAATCCTCTCCACTGGAGGGGAGTTTCTGTAGTATCATCCTTCATGCCCCTCCTCTTCAATGATGCAAGAGTCATATGGGGGATATTCCACAGAGGATCCTCCTCTACAGTGTAAAAGATTCCCTTCCTCGACTCCCGGTGTTACCATTGGCTGGAGTGGCCAAGTTAAAAGGAGGGGGAGCTGTGTCTGCTATAGTCGCTGTGATCTTCAGAACAGATACCCAGTACAGAAGGGAAGGTATAGTTAAATGAAATTAACTAAAATATTGGAGAAGATAAAATACATGGGGGAGATCTCACAGACTCTCTGCCTTAGTAGTATAAAAGGTTCCCTTTCTGGTGGCTGGCATTATCCCTGGCTAGAGTGGAAACACCCAAATGCCGGCCGCAGGGATCACTTGTTGCTGGTTGGACAGGGGCCACTGGATGGAGGGGGGACTACGCCAGACACTAGATAAAGTTAATTTATTGATTTTTTAAAACATGTGTGCGTGTTTTATTTATATTTATTTATATTAACTGGTAACTGGTAATGGATCCAAGTGACACCTAAACTAATTAAAATGCCAAATGTTGGACATGCCACCTGCCGGCACCAGCTTGCTGGATGAATTGACCTGGAATATCTGGGATAGGGGAGACCAGAGTGAATCAGCAAGATCAGGGTCAAATCGAACTTCAGCCTAGATTCATAGCTTATATTTAATTGCACAAAGCACCCAGTTGGTATTATAAACTTGTTTCACTGTGATCCCGAAGCACATGTGTCTCTCTGTCCATAAAAACACCTCAGTACCCTTCACCAATCTCACAGGTTCTTACCAGATGTTGTCATGGAAAAAAGCCAGATTGAGCAAAATGTTCGGGATTGTTGTTGCTTCGGGGTCACAGTGAAACAAGTTTATCAAACCAACCTGGTTCTCTGTGCAATTCAATATATACTGTAACTGAACTGGTGGAATAGGTAGTTCAGCATGTTGAGCACTTCATCTAAGAACTTCTCCGAATTGCAAGCTGAGACTTTTATCTTCAGTTTTAAATTAATTTTCTTTAGCGCTGTATTATTGTATTGTTTTTCTGTCACTAGTCATATTAATGGCTGCAATTCTTCTGAACCAGGAACACAGACCACAAACAAATATCCTCTAGTTTCTGAAGTATGTGTCTACAGTGAATAAAAACTTGATGGTCAATTTAATACCTAACTAAGATATCTCAGGATAGATTCAATTTAAACATAAAACAGGATCTGATGTTCTCCAGAAAGGGCACATTTGTGCTCCCTACTGGTACAGTCTTTACCTTTACATCAATATTCAGCCTCAGTATTAGCACCAGGTTAGTTATAAAATGGTCTGAGCTGAGCAGCTGCCACCTCTTCCTTATTTCTTCTGAATTTGTGCAAGCACATGGGGTGTGGGGTCTAGGCTGTACTGCCCTTCCAACCCATGGGGTGTACTCGAAGTTTTAGGGCAACCTCAGGTAAGCCTGCTCGCAATTTATCTATTGCATTGTATGTCCCAAATGGGGCTCTCAGAGATTAGAGTTAGGACTGCACCTCACAGGGGCACCTTGGCGCTTGGTGGTACAGCTTAAGCAGACTTCTGCAGATGTGTGTGACCGAGCCCTCTGTTTTTAACCAGATTTAGAGACAGATTTTAGGTTGGTCTGCAAGCTAACAGGGTTGAGTGCTGTGGCTCCTTTAAGACTTTTGTATCCTAATTGCCCTGCTCACGTGCACCTTCCAGGTTAGTTATAAAATGGTCTGAGCGGCTGCCACCCCTCCTTTGTTTCAGTCTAAGCATTATGGCTTGTGTTGGTCAAACCGGTATAAGTTTGGGTTAGGCAAGTATGGTAACTTCAGCTGAACTTTGAAAAAAAGTTCAGTTCAGGTACCAAACTTGACCTGAACCTGGTCCCCACTGAAATCAATCAATGGGGACCCGAACTTTGAGACTTAAAAATGACGGTAGGGATCCCCTCTGAACAGGCAGGTGGGTGAGCAATGGGGCAGCAGCATGAAATGACTGTACACCTTACATGTGCCCCTGGCATCCGTCGGTCGGGTTGGCGTTCCGCTGTCAAAATGTTCATAGCCGGGGATTCAGAAAAATGGCCACCCCCATGAGTGAGGAAACTTTACTCTGTAAGCTGCTGCAAGTGTCCTCACTCATTGGGAAACCATCTTTCTGAGGCCTATTTGACAGCAGAATGCAGACCGCCAACAGAACCAGCATGGCGTGGGCTCAAGTAAGTTGTGCAGTAACTGCCTGCTACTGCACACTTAGGTGAAGCTGGTTGATGGGCTCATCAGCTTGTCAACCAGCCTTTCTGGGTTCAGGCCTCATGCCGAACTCAGACACAGACTTCTGGCTGAAGTGTGTTGACAATCAGGTCTATATGTATTATTGACGAAAGGAAGGTATTCAGTCTGACATCAAAAATGTTGTAAAGATTTTATGATCAGGATGCCCAGGCAAGCAGAGGTCATCTTCAAGGATGTTAAAGATGGAGTTCCTCAGAAATTTGGTTGCCTTCTCATGCAATAAGCATTTGGCCGTAATATTTGCTGTTCAGTGACCACAACATACAACCACCATCCAAACCAAAATGATATATAAGAATAGAAACATTTAAGCAACAGAAGCAATGGTGAAAAAACACTGGTGCCAGGGATTCGGTCTATTACAGACATAAAAATAGATTTCAATCTCATTCCAATACTTTTTCATAGGAATGAACAGCTAATTTAGACTTTTGTCACACTGTCAAGTACTTGGCGAAAACTTTAAATATTTCAGCATGATAAATACTTTGCACATGCTCATTAATTGATAAATGACTTTTGCCATTACATAACTTTTTGTTAACAATGTAAAATGCTGTTATCCAAGGCAAATCATTTTCAGAGGCAAAGAGTTTGAATTATGATATGAGTTTAATTTTTAATAGTATTGTTTGTGCCTTTCAGAGAAGCAGAAAGGAAGGGAAATGACAGAAATAATCAAAATGCCATTATGGTAATGAATATATCTTTCTATTGCTTATTGCAACCACATTAACACTCACAATTTTTCCAGCATCCTCAAGTTTTTTGTGTATTATTTGAAGGAATGACAAACTGTTCGTTCAACTAAAGCACAGCCAGAAATAGTTTTGATCGATGCTTGATATTTTTTATATTCAGAAATTCACAGCAACGTTAAAGGTAGAACTTTCCACCAAACTTTTTATTGCATACAATGGAATTTCTTTTGCAGTGTTTATGATAATAGTAGTACCGGGCGATGTCCTCATCTTTGGATGGACCGTGGTGTCTTCAAGCTACAGAGGACCCAGATCCTCTGCCCCATGCTGAGCTCACGGCATCTGCCCTCTCCACTGCAGGAAGGGGCTTTTTATAAAGGCGAGTGAGATGCTCACTCTGTAGGTATAAAAAGCCTCTCCTTATGGCAGTAGTAAGTGGCCGAAGCTGGTAGTGAGGTGGAGGATCTGTGTCCTCTGCCCCAAGAAGACAGAAGAGATTAGCGGACAGCATTTGTCAGTACCTGGTGTTGGAAGGGGGTAAGTATTGCATGTAAAAAATATATTAAAGGACTTATTCTGGTTTGTCTGTGTGTTTATTTTCAACTCAACCCTTTGTGAACTGGTAAGGGGGTACTTGAGAGCCCTATACCAGTTCAAAGGGGCAGGAGGGGCCGGCAAGCAGGTGACTTGCCAAAACCCCTGCCCCAGGGGGGCACAGAAGAGCCTGGGGCCCATGATTCATGCCAAATCGATATTTCCCTGATATTCAGAGAGAATTCTGGTTCCCTCATCTTTAATAGTTTTGATCGATGTTTGCTACTTTTTATGTTCAGAAATTCACACTTTTAAAGCAACGTTAAAGGTAGAACTTTCCACCAAACTTTTAATTGCATACAATGGAATTTCTTTTGCAGTGTTTATGATAATATTAGTACTGGACGATATCCTCATCCTTGAATGGGCCGCAGTGTCTTCAGCAGAACAGAGGACCCAGATTCTCTGCCACATGCTGGGCTCCCGGCATTTGCCCTCTCCACTGCAGGAAGGGGCTTTTTATGAAGGTGAGTGACTCTGCTCACTCTGCCGATATAAAAAGCCCCTCCTTACAGCAGGAGTAAGCGGCAGAAGCTGGTAGCCGGGTGGAGGATCTGTGTCCTCTGCCCATGAAAACTGCATTTGTCAGCACCTGGTGATGTAAAAAAGATATTAAAGGACTTATTCTAGTGTGTGTGTGTTCAACTCAACCCTTTGAGAACTGGTACTTGGGAGTGGCCGCAAGCAAGTGACTTGCCAAGGGGGCGCAGAAGAGCCCGGGGCCCATGTGGGCTATGTGAGTATTTTTTAAAGTATGCTAGCCCACATGGTCCAAACAGACCACATTTATGCCAAATTGATATTTCCCTGATATTCAGAGAAAATTCTGGTTCGAAAGAATTGGTTACCTCATCTTTAATATCTACGATAAGATAAGCTTTTAATATTTTTTAATTTTTTATTTTTCTTAACTTAAATTGAAGTAGATATGCAATGATTTGGGCCGAAGTACAAAAATATCTTGTGACCTTTTGTTTAAATGCACATTTATATACAATTTGCATACAAGGTGAGAGGGTATTAAAAAACGTCTGGAATGTAAATAAAAAATATTTTACCTCTCTCCTTGTGAAACACTCTGAGACTCATCTGATCCAAGTCCCATGCTGACTGGCCCAATCATTTGGCTTTTCTGTATGAATTATGGGTCTCTCTCTGATATTCGTCACATGGACTATGGCAAACTCCCCACAATCACTACAACGATGGGGCATTGCAACGTCATGGCTCACCCACTCCATTGCATTGAATCTCCGTGACGGATGGCAGTGGGTGGTCCGCCTTGCAAACTATGGAAGCTGGTCAGATGGCCAGGGACTTGGATCGGGTGATCAGGTGAGTGTTGCTGGACTAGGAGCTATTGTCTGCAGAGGATAACAGGGGATTATAGCATTTTTATTTTCATGTCTGGACAATGATTTTAATATAGAGAAAGAATACAACAAGGCCCATTAAAACTTTGATAATTCTATAATATGGTCCTGAAAGTCTCTGTCCAGGCAAACACTAACTTTCTCTCACCTTATCCCCCATTAGGAACAGTTTCAAATAAGCCATAACAAAGCATCTCAAAATTTCTGTTTATATGTAAATAGCTTATTTAAGTGAAGACGTATCCTTTGCTTCAATTTCTGTGCCGTAGCTGAGCCGAGAAATGTGTTCCATGTTGCAGCTTTATGAGTGATAGGGAATATGGTTTAAAAATCCAATTTCAATGCAATTCAATCTGAATCTATATACTTTCTGTTCAGCTGAGTCCTTAAAGCTTAAAACTGCAGACACTCTTCAGAAGTATGCTACCGCACGTGGTGTCTGTTGGGATGGTGTTCTGAAATGACGTAATCAAGATGACATGGCCAGTTTCCCCGACATGTGCCTATGAAACTTTGTGTACCACCACTGGTCAGGAACCCCTACTATAGACTAAACAGTAATTATTTCACCTGTGCATCAGTGTGGAGATTTTCAAAACAAGACCTGTTGGTGGCCGTTGAGGAGGAGAGTTGAGCTCCACTGTTCTGGAGTCTGTTCCCTATTGTCTTCATTCTCTAGTCTCTGGTTAACAGTTGGGAAAAATCTTATTGACGTCTTTAGTAATTAAAACAACTCCATTGTCATTGATGCCACTACTCTCTATCTAAACGAATGGGCATAAAGCCTGACTTGCAGAGTTATGCGCCATTTTGAGTCATTTCGCTGACATTTTTTTTGGCACTCATCGCAGAAGAGCACAAGATCTGAGGAGCAGCACGGGACATTTGAAGAGAGAACAGCCTTCAGCCTTCACTCTAGGATGTCTGTGGGGGAGTGGAAAGGGGAAAGGAATGCTGCCGGATGCATTTTAGATAATGTCGACATCCAAAAGGCAGTGAGGGCGGGGGGGGGGGGGAGGGATGTTTAGAGACCAACACCAGAAAAGGTCTTATGTTTCTCTTTAGGTGTTCTTGTGAAACAGGAATAAATTGTCCAGATTTCCCAATTTTGGTGGGACAGTCCCACTTTGAGACTGCGAGTCCTGAAAATTCTGAGGACGCTTATATGTCTAACTATATGACAAAGACTGCCCCACCAAATCCAGTATGCAGGATGTCTGGTTGGTTCTGACTTCTTGGCTGAATGGTCGTGTCATACTTCAGGGACACTTTAAACTCCTCACCGGGCGCGGTTTCCCCCAGGACTTATTAGCTCAAAAGATGTAAACTCACGGGGGTGAAGACGGATGAACCGAAGGTAAGACTGGGCGTAATCGGGTAGCCGAGGTAAATACAGAATACAGTTCTGGGAACTCCGAGGGAGAAAACAGGTAAGGTAAAAGGTAACACTAAGGGTCAAACCCGTAGATCAGAGAGCTTTACGACACCAGGGATAAGACGGATTTGTAGTCGTAATTCAGGCTGAGGCTGGTACAGGCAGCAGTCAGGATAGTCAGGCTAGCGAGGTCAGCAACGGATTAACAACACGGAATCTCAGGGAAAATCACACCCAGATAAACGCTAACCTTTATAGGACATGGGTGCATGGGATAGGACGGAAGGCACAAAGCACATTGGCTACTTGGTGATCTGTGGGCTAATTGCCATGTTTAAACTTTTTAGGGCGTTTCGCACACGAGCGTGCACGAGCATGTGCAGAGCAGCTGGGGAAGTGAGGAGAGGAGGAGGCGGGAATGCTCGGCACCGCTCGAGCCGACGTTCCTCGTGCCGCCGTCCTGCGTGGATGCGGCTGCCGGGTGAAAGGAGTCCCAGCAAACCGCCCAAGCTCACGTTGCCCGAGGACAACGCAGGACCGGGCTGGAGGTAAGTGTGCCATGACAGGCAGTAGTAGAATGCAAGGATTGGCTAAACATTGGCTCAATCACTAACATGGTCCTTAATGCACAGTGGATCCCTGGAGCATGTAACTGTGAGCAGGGATAAACCTAGGGAGGAGGTGGGTATGCTCAGCGCTGCTGGAGCCGACGCAGCTCAAGCCGGCGTCCGGCATGGATGCGGCTGCCGGGTGGAAGGAGTCCCAGCCTGTCGCTCAAGCCCACACCACCCAAGGAAGCCGCAGGATCGGGCTGGAGGTAAGTGCGCCATGACAGACAGTAGTAGAATGCATGGATTGGCTGAACATTGGCTCAATCACTAACATGGTGGCGCTGCTCGAGCCGACACTGCTCAAGCCGGCGTCCGGCATGGATGCGGCTGCCGGTCGGCATAGCTGGGGGCAGGGATAGACCTAGGGAGGAGGCGTGTATGCTCGGCGCTGCTTGAGCCAATGCTGCTCAAGCCGGTGTCCGGCACAGAGGCGGCTGCCAGGCGGGAGGAGTCCGAGCCAGCAGTTCAAGCCCACGCCACCCGAGGACACAGCGGGACTGGGCTGGAGGTAAGTGCACCATGACAGGCAGTAGTAGAATGCATGGATTGGCTGAACATTGGCTCAATCACCAACATGATGCTTAATGCACAGTGGATCCCTGAAGCATGTAACTGGGGGCAGAGATAAACCTAGGGAGGAGGCGGGTATGCTCGGAGCTGCCTGAGCCCACCCTGCTCAAGCCGGCGTCCGACGTGAATGCAGCTGCCCGGCACAAGGAGTCCCAGCCAGCTGCTTGAGCCCACACCGCCCAAGAACGCCGCAGGACCGGGCTGGAGGTAAGTGCCTCATGACAGGCAGTAGTAGAATGCATGGATTGGCTGAACATTGGCTCAATCACTAACAAGGTGGTGAAAGTGGACCAAAACTCAGAATTTTGACTATCCTGGGTTTTGGTCCACTCCCCCGGGGTGCCCCGCTATGTGAAACCCCCCAGATCCCCCGCATCAACTCACCTCACCGCAGTCCTACGGCATGCGCGGCCGCTCGTCCCATCAGCGAGTTTGGAGCCGTTGAGCTATGGACGTCTAACCCGATGTCTAAGCTCAGCGGCCGCATCTTGTGACTCCCTCTAATAGAGAGCGCTTCCGCATGCGCCCTGCTAGAGGGATAGAGGGGATGTGACCGCGGCCCGCGCATGCCCCATTGGACCGGGATAAAGTGTAGTGATAAAGTGGGATAAAGTGTAGTGAGCGACCTGGGGTTTCACACAGCAGGGCATCCCGATTTTGGATGCCCCGCGGGGAGGGAATGGATTGGCCCGGGAGCTGGGTTTTGGTCCACAGGCACAGTAGATCCCTGGAGCATGTAACTGGGGCAGGGATAAACCTACTTGCATATATGAGGAGTAGCTTAGAATGCTGTGGATATTTGTTCCTCAAAAGCCCCTAAACCACACCTTACCACGCCCCTTACCTAAAAACTGGTTCAAGCTGTCCCACCTTTAGGCCATCACAAATGGTATGTTTAACCAAGAGGACCTTCCCTGGCACAGATTTGCCGGGGGTGGGGGGGGAATAGGTCCACTTTCAGAAAACTGTGATTTATGTTAAGGCTTTACAGCATCTACAACATGACTGCGATTGCCTATTCTGCAATGTTTTTATGGTACTTGCGGCAGTTGGTGATTATGCTGAATGAATCATTAAAGTTTGCTGAACCTGCATTTTACAGAAATGATTCAGACTTCTTTTTGCCTAATATATATATATATTTTTACTTAGTAAAACAAAACTAAAACGTTTCAGCGCTTCGTTCCAGATTTCTTTAATTAATTCATGGTTTTTCTTTATCTAAATGGGATGGCCAGTTTTATCTGTCTCTTATTATACGGAATTTCCCACTTCTGGAAATTAAAATCGAAGCCCATTATCCATTATTGTAGCTGAGGCAGAAATAACTATTTGGAAAGCTTGGCTAAAAGCCGTCTGTGGCTTTGCCTGTGGTTGTCAGCAATAAAAAAAATAAAAGGTAGTAGTCTAATATGCAATAAAATGAAAACATAAAACCAGGCCTTTTCAAGCATATAGCACTGATATGGCTAATAAAAAGCAAGGGCAATTCCAAATTCACATACTTAAGCGGTATATCTTTTTTACCTGCCGTTGTTACTCTTGCAAAGCATCTTCGCGTCAGCCATTTTATATAGATACGTTTTCCCACCCAAGTCTGGCTTCAGTTGAAATGTTTACTTTTGTTTTGGAAAGAGGGGCTAAAGTGGACCAAAACCCACAGAGATCGGCCCAGAAATCTTACAGTTTCCCTCCTCCTGGGCATCCAGAATCAGGATGCCCCACTGTGTGAAACCCCCCAGGTCGTCCATAAACTCACCTTCTATTCGGGTCCAACGGCGCATTCATAAGCAGCAGCCGCATTTCCCCATCCCTTTAGCAGGGCGCCTATTCGTGCCAGGCATTTGTAAATGGCCGGCACGGGCACGCTCCCTGTTAGAGGGTAGCGGGGATGCGACCAACAGTGCGCTCGTATTAGACAAGCTCCTAGACAAAGGGGCTTGAGCAGATCTGAGAGCACTGACTGTCCGAGCGGCCCTGCATGTGTCATAGGACCGGGAAGAGGTGAGTTTGTTCGGGTGACCTGGGGGATTCCCCCATTGGGGTGCTCCTGGGGCAAGGACCAAAACCAAGACCAAAGTCAAAATCCTGGACTTTGGTCCACTTTAAAACCATGGCACCTTGGGGGGTTCCTGCAGCTTCCACATACATATGCAAATGTGTAAAACAAAGACCTGTCTCTTTTTACCAAATGTATACAGGTTGTAGGATTTGTTGCAGGATGGAGGAAATATTAGTGCTTGGGTATTTTCTGTTTTATTTTGTGAGTAAACTTATTGGACCAATACATTGACTCAAACTAAGCAGCAGTGTAATTATTGTAGAGATTGTCAGGCTGATTCATCACTAACGCCAGGTAGCGACAGATGAGCGTCTGTAGCCGGCATTTTCAGAGCGCCCGCTAGTAGTCGCTGTGCTCGGCCGTGGGTCACTACTTCATAGCGACTCAGTCGCTGTGCAGTAATGTTGAATACATTGTGAGGAGTCGCTATTTGACAAGTACAGCGCTGTATGGGAGCGTATGTTAGCGACTGGTCATAGCGACCGACTCTTATTCAGCAAAGAAACAGCCTCACAAATCTCTGGCGCTGACAGGAGGCGGTGTGTTTAAAGTCTGTTTTTCAGCATCTATCCACTAGTAACAAAGCGAAAACATATGGAATTACATTGTAACAACATTGTAACATGAACACATTAATGCCAGACCTGAAGAAATATATGAAAAATGAAATATATGAAAAATGAAAGATTTGTGAAAAAACTGCTTTTTCAATGCCAGAAGAGGTCACAGAATTATTTGAGATTTTTTGAAAAAAAAAACCCTGTTTAAAGAGAAGAAAAGTATCGTCCATTGAAATGTATGGAAGAGCGACAGGTAGCAAGAGGTCATACCTGACGCTGTACAAGGCTGAACACCTACGCTGTTCACTGATGCTGTGAAAATGATGACTCAGACGCTACATGGCGCTATCCCAGTCGCTAAACAGATTCTGCTTGATAAATGTGTAATTGCTGCTGTGTCCGGCGCTCACCAGTCGCTACCTGTCGCTACCTCTCATTAACCAGCCACTACCTGACGCTATCCCTTCTTAAATAAGGGCCTAAGCATCAACTGTTGTTGAGGAGAGTAAGAGGCTGATTCATTAATAGCGGCAGGTAGCGACAGTTGAGCGACTGTAGCGGCATTTTCACAGCGCCCGCTAGTAGTCGATGTGCTTGGCCGTTGTTCGGTAGTTGACATCGACTCAGTCGGTTTGCCGTAATGTTGAATATTAGGTGAGGAGTCGCTATTTGACAGGTTCCGCACTGTATGGAAGCGCATGATAGCGACTGGCCATAGCGACCGGCTCCCACCATATTCATTAAAAAATCACGCTCAAAAAATTATCGTGCGGTAAAATGCATGTTTAAACCCCAGAGCGCTGGCGGCGATGGGTTAAAAGTAGTTTTTTAACCCCCAAACCACCATATTTTTGGAAACCAAAAAAAAAAAGTTTTTTAAATAATTTAGTAATATGAATACATTAATATCAGACCTGTAATATCAATTCTGTACAATTTTTTTTTTAATTTTTTTTCCCTTAAAAAAATCTAAAATGGCAGAAGTGGTCACAGAATTTTTCACATTTAAAAAAAAAAAAAAAAACATTAATAACAATTAATTTTTAATATTTAAAGATTGTTCCATTGAAATGCATTGGAGCGCGCCAGGTAGCAAGAGGTCATAACTGTCGCTGTTCAAGGTCGGACGCTGGCGCTGTGGGGTGAGGCTGGAATAATGATGAATGGGTGGCTATATGGCGCTATCTCAGTCGCTAAGCAGGATTGGCTTGATAAATGTGTGATTGTGGTGGGGAGCCGGCGTTCTCGTGGCGGGGCCCGTCATTACCGGCCGCTCACCAGTCGCTACCTGTCGCTATTCCTTCATAAATAAGGGCCTTAGAAAACTTAGAAAATAGTCTGGAAAGTTTCAGTTGCAAAAATAGAATTATATGTACTTTCAAGTGTGGGGTTAGGCAAATATTAATCTTTAGACAATTTTCTTGTGTCTATGTAATGAACTTTATAAAGAGTCACTAAGTGGCTCTAACAACCCTTAAATATCAATCAATAATACGCTTAAGAATTATAGCTTAAAAACAAAAAATCAGGACTTATATGAGAAAGGTTTTTTCTTGTGTCTTAGAAATACGTGTACCACCACCCACCTAAGAAATATAAAATTCTTGCAGCCATTGTCTTAAAAGTTCAGATTCCGTCATTTCTTTTGATGAGACTTCTAATGGAATTGCCAAGGACTACAAAAGCCCCTTCAAAAATCAATGTGTCACTTAAGAAAACATTATTTTAAAATAGGTATAATGGTATAAAAAAGGCATTTGTTGTATTGTGTCTAAGTAATATTCTTTTTGAAAGAAAGGACAAGTGCCATAACCACCCTTGAAAAAACACTTGCTAGAATTTTCTTTTCCAGAGTTTAAACTTTCAGTTGAGGGAAAATGTTGAGCTACTGTAGTTTTTATCCTCTACAATTCCAAAGTGACAGTTGCACTCTTACCACGTAATAGGTGGGTGCCAGGTTAGCGGAGGTATCCAAACAATAAAATTTGACACTGGCTTTTTGACTTAGGCCCTTATTTATGAAGGAATAGCGACAGGTAGCGACTGGTGAGCGGCCAGTAATGACAGGCCCCGCCACGAGAACGCCGGCTCCCCACCACAATCACACATTTATCAAGCCAATCCTGCTTAGCGACTGAGAGAGCGCCATACAGCCACTCATTCATCATTATTCCAGCCTCAGCCCACAGCGCCAGCGTCCGACCTTGAACAGCGACAGGTATGACCTCTCGCTACCTGGCGCTCTCCAATGCATTTCAATGGAACAATCTTTAAATATTCATAATTAATTGTTATTAATTTTTTTTTTTTAAATGTGAAAAATTCTGTGACCACTTCTGCCATTTTAGATAATTTTTTAAGGGAAAAAAAAAAAAAAAAAAAATTGTACAGAATTGATATTACAGGTCTGATATTAATGTATTCATGTTACTAAATTATTTCAAAAACTTGTTTTTTTTTGGTTTCCAAAAATATGGTTTGGGGGTTAAAAAACTACTTTTAACCCATCGCCGCCAGCACTCTGGGGTTTAAACATGCATTTTACAGCGCGAGAATTTTTTGAGCGTGATTTTTTAATGAATATGGTGGGAGCCGGTCGCTAGGGCCAGTCGCTATCATGCGCACCCATACAGCGCGGAACCTGTCAAATAGCGACTCCTCACCCAATATTCAACATTACGTCAAACCGACTGAGTCGCTATCAACTACCGAACAATGGCCAAGCACAGCGACTACTAGCGGGCGCTATGAAAATGCCGCTACAGTCGCTCAACTGTCGCTACCTGCCGCTATTAATGAATCGGCCTCCCCGATTGGTGTGCCTCTCTTTTTGTATGTTTGTATACTGATGTATGGCTCATATAGCCTTGGGAGTGGCACCTGCTTTACATATAACTCTTTGAATATTGGGTGTGCATGCCATTTTGTATGCTTTGCCAGGTTAGCGGAGGCACCGCAATACATCCAAATCCAATGCATAAATAATAGGCCTAGTTCCCGTCTGACGTCACTGATGACATCATAGTAGTAAATAGCAGTAAAGCAAGAATAGTCAAAATGATTGAATATACATGTAAACCACATTCAATTGAAATAATAAAGTAAAAAAAAAAAAAAAAACACACAAGTTGGATACTGTACAGCCCAAAGGTCTTAATACATCATTTTGGTTTACGAATTTTCTAGACCGACGATAACTGAACTTTTGTAAATGACGTTTCTGCGTTTCATGCTGATCATTTATGATTCATGGTTATTATTATGCTGCTGTGTCTCAAATCAAATATTTAACCCTTTTCTAGGTGGTAGTCTGTTTTCATTGTGGCCCAGAGGAAGGGGGACCCCGATCCCCGAAACGTTGACTGGGATTAGAGACACAGCAGCATAATAATAACTATGCTATTTACTACTGTGACGTCATCAGTGACGTCAGACGAGAACTCTGCCTTCCCTCGGTCTATTTAACCCTTTTCTAGGTGGTAGTCTGTTTTCATTGTGGTCCTGAGGAAGGGGGGACCCCAATCCCTTAAACGGTGACAGGGATTTGAGACACAGCAGCATAATAATAACTATGCTATTTACTACTGTGACATCATCAGTGACGTCAGACGAGAACTCGGCCTTCCCTCAGTCCATTTAACCCTTTTCTAGGTGGTAGTCTGTTTTCATTATGGCCCTGAGGAAGGGGAACCCGATCCCCCGAAACGTTGGTCGGGACTTTATTGATTATTTGATCATTAAATTGCTTTATTTGCAAGCTCTGGATGTTTAATACTATGGAACTTTAACCATTGACAGTGTGCTGGTTATCTATTGGATTCAGTTTATATCCTCAGGGACATGGTCTAGAAAGTAAATACATGGCCTTTCAACACCCATAACAGAATCCATAACAGCAGCCAAACGCAATAAAATGAGCCTCCGCAAATGTATTGGGACTCCCAATATAAATAATAGGCCGAGTTCATAGTAGTAAATAGCAGTAAAGCAAGAATAGTCAAAATTGTTGAATATACATGTAAACCACATTCAATTGAAATAATAAATTAAAAAAAAAAACACACAAGTTGGATACTGTACAGCCCAAAGGTCTTAATACATCCAAATACATTTGGTTTACGAATTTTCTAGACCGACGATAATTGAACTTTCGTAAATTACGTTGCTGCGTTTCACGCTGATCATTTCTGATTCATGGTTATTATTATGGTGCTGTGTCTCAAATCAAATATTTAACCCTTTTCTAGGTGGTAGTCTGTTTTCATTGTGGCTCTGAGGAAGGGGGACCCCAATCCCCGAAACGTTGACTGGGATTTGAGACACAGCAGCATAATAATAACTATGCTATTTACTACTGTGACGTCATCAGTGACGTCAGACGAGAACTAGGCCTTCCCTCAGTCTATTTAACCCTTTTCTAGGCGGTAGTCTGTTTTCATTATGGCCCTGAGGAGGGGGAACCCGATCCCCCAAAACGTTGTTCGGGACTTTATTGATTATTTGATCATTTAGTTTGCTTTATTTGCAAGCTCTGGGTATTTAATACTACGTAACTTTAACCTTTGACGGTGTGCTGCTTATCTATTGGATTCAGTTTATATCCTCAGGGACATGGTCTAGAAAGTAAATACATGGCCTTTCAACACCCATAACAGCAGCCATAACAACAGCCAAACACAATTAAATGAGCCTCCGCAAATGTATTGGGACTCCCAATATAAAAGGCTGGCGACTCACAAATTCCAATAAACAATCCAATATCATGGGCAGGCAGAAAATAAGCAAAGTCCATAAAACAATCTGAAACTCAAACCATGTGATCTGTGCGAGGGTTAATCCAATAGCTGATCGGGAAGCAGTCCAGGTCAATCCAGTATAACAGTCAGGGGTTGCAGGTAACAGGAATCACAGCTTCCAGGAACTGAGCTGATAACACAGCAATGATTACAGGCCAGGTGTCTATTTAAATAGGGCTGTGTCAGAGTCTGAGTGAGGTCACTTCCTGTGCATTCAGAGCCAGGAAACCAGGAAGTAAAATACAAGCCCAAGAGCTTACGCTCTAGGCTTCGTGCGGTTGCAGGGAGCCGAACACCAGGTGGAGCTGTTGAGCAGTGCAATTGGATGAACAGCCAGGTCTAAAACAAACACCCAAAAGCACTTCTGCGGCTGCATGCAGAGATCAATGGAAGACGCCCAAAAGGCACGGAGCCTGACAGTGGTTTGCCAACAGACTTGCTCCCCTCCAATCTATTCTAAACTTTGCCTCTCACCTCATCCACCTCTCATCGCACTGCCCCCTCTGTCAATCCCTCCACTGGTTACCTGCCTCACATAGAGTTCAATTCAAACTTTTAACACTTACCTACAATGCTTTTTCTAACCAGGCCCCTTCCTACATTTCAACTCTCATCCAGCGTTACCAACCCAAGCATACTCCGCTTTGCCTCTGACATTCTCCTGTCCTCCTCCTTGGATACCTCCTCGCACTCTCGCCTTCAAGACTTTTCCCGTGTTCAGTGAAAAAAATGCTATTGATGTGCTCGTGGGCCACGAAAACCCTGTAGGAGGTAAATTTCTGGGCCAACTCTGGGGGGGGGGGGGGGTCTCACACAGCAGGGCATCGATAATCTGACAATTTTAAATAAGGAGTAAAAAATCAGTACCACTACCCCAAAGAAAATAAGAACCTGTATGGAGGAACTTTCTTTTGAATGTTGTTAAATGTTGAATAAGAAGTATAAACTAGACCTCCCCGTCATATTTAGATACCCTATCTAGAAATATACAGTAACAAGTCTTTAGTGTTTTTTTTTTTTTCATATTGGCTTCATGTTGAGAGGTGGAGTAATATAAAAAGAGATTATTTAAGACAATTTCTTTCATTGTGCAAATCTTTAGTAACGCGCTAAATGAGGAGTCACCGAAAGGAGTGAGTCAGACGAGTTCCTGTTTGAAATATATTAGAGGTCATTGAGCTCACTGTTACAGTACTTCCAGTTTGAGACGCGGTAATTCTTTTACTTCATGAAGTCCTCAGAGAATACTGTGCCACTGTGTTGGAATAATATGGTGAACAAACTAAGATGAGATGCACAATGATTTTCACTTTCTTTAAAAGAAGTAACACGGTATTTATCACACTCGTACCTGGATAAAAGAGAAACAAAACTCCATATCTTCACTATCCTCTTTGTGGGGGGCATCAATTTTGACCTGCCAGTATGGCGGCGATTGATTTACTGTTACCCCCCATCCACCCATACCCTCACAATCCTGGGGGGGGGGGGGGTGAAAATAACCCTGTGTCATGAATGACTTACCTTCAGTCCGTGCCCACAGTGTCCTTAGGTGGCTGGCCGGGGCTTCTCTTGTGGCCGCTTCCGCCTCACTCACCCAATGTCATTCGGCGCAAGAACAGTCAGCTTATGTACCCCACACACAGCACAGCCGTCGGAGGCTGTTAAAAGGACCCAAAACTAGGAGGTCCAGTTCTTTAAAGTTCAAATGGGGCAATCAGCCCAGAGGTCTCCAAGTGCACCAATCAACCTACAGATCCGAAGTGCACCAATCACAGTCACTGCCTCCCTGTCCAATCCGGTCGGGTTCAGTCCTATAAATGGATTACCACTTCAGTGTGTCAGTGCCCGTGATAGCGTTTAGCTGGCTTTGTGATTTATCCTGTGATTTCCTGAACTTCGTTATTGACCAATTGCTTGTATCCTAACCACAAATCCGTCTCATCCCTTTGTACTGCGCAGCTCTCTGACCTCCTGGTGTGACCCTTGGCTTGATGTCTAACTTCGCATTATTTCTCCAGAGCACCCAAACTGTTCCAGAACGTACCTGTTCCAGAGCACCCAAACTGTTCCAGAACTTACCTGTTTCAGAGCACCCAAACTGTTCCAGTACTTACCTACTTCGCCCAGTCTGACCTTTGGTCTACATGTCCTCACTCCCCGTGAGCCTACAATCTTTGAGCCATCAAGTCCTGGGGGCAAGTGTGTCCAGCGAGGCGTGTATAGCGTCCCAGCAAACGGGGGCTTGTCTATAGGTGAAGCTGGCTGTGGAGATTGGGGGTTGCAGGCTCACAACGAAGACAGGTATTGTCGGGGTCTGACACCCTGGAGTTCTTTCACAGGCACCGTGGCCGGAGATTGTTAGCTATGGGTCAAAGCAAACTGAAAAAAGTACAGTTGTTAAAAGCTGATCAGGATTAGTAGCAAGTAGCAACGAAAGGGGTTCAGAGGTTCCAAAAGCTCGTCTGCCCAAGGAGTGCTAATATACTGTATACACTATGTAGTGGAAGAAGGAATGCCCACAAATAAAGCTATGCAAATAAGTGATAATTTAATACAAGTGCAAAACACATTTACAACGTGGGGGCTGATTCATTACTAACGCCAGGTATCGGCAGATGAGCGTCTGTATAGCAGCGCTTAGAGTAACAGCTAGTAGACGCTCATGTGTGGGTATCAGGGACTGTAACAGAGCGTCTCGGTCGCTCTAGTAACCTGGCTGGCAATGATGAATGTGATGTATGTTGGGCGCTCTAACACCAGTACAGCGCTGCAGGGAGAGAGAGGTAGCGCCAGCTCAGTGCGACCGACTCTCAGTGACTCACACCATGTTTATCAAAAAACTACACAGCATCTGGATTCTAAATCTGGTCGCTGTAGCACAGAACGCCAGACGCTGTGTGATTAAAGTCTGTTTTTGAACACACATGGAATGACATTGTTGCAACATTGCGACATTAATACTTTAATGCCACATTTGTAATGACAATTCTGCATAAAAATATAAAAAGTCCAAAAAGTTTTTAAAAAATGACTTTTTTCTAGGCCAGGAGAGGTCACACAATGATTTGAGAGAAAATAAATAAAAAAAAAACCCCAGAAGAAAAGGAACGTCCATTGAAATGTATGGGAGAGCGACAGTGAGCGAAAGGTAATACCTGGCTCTCTGGAAGATATACGCTGAGCTGCCTGTAATGGTGAATTGTACGCTACATGGCGCTGTTAGAGTCACTCACCAGAATCGCCTTCATAAATGTGGTATTGCGTACAGCGCCCAGTGTTCACCTGACACTACCAGTCGCTTACAAGGCACTACCTGGCGCTATCCCTTGATGAATAAACCCCTATGTTACTATGAGGCCGATTCATCAATAGCGCCAGGTAG
The DNA here is from genome assembly GCA_027917425.1 of Gastrophryne carolinensis. NCBI lineage: Eukaryota > Metazoa > Chordata > Amphibia > Anura > Microhylidae > Gastrophryne > Gastrophryne carolinensis. The sequence goes on along the minus strand of CM051244.1, from coordinate 29,259,317 downwards.
CGACAGATGAGCGACTGTAGCGTGATTTTTTCAGCGCCAGCCAGTATTCGCTGTGCTTGGCCGGCATTAGCTTGATGACAGCGACTCAGTCGGTGTGCAGTAATGTTGAATACTGGCTGGGGGGTCGCTGTTTCACAGGTCCAGCGTTGTATGTGAGCGCCTGACAACGAATGGCCAGAGCGAACGGCTAGCTTCATATTCATCAACAAATCACGCTCCGAATGTGCTGTCGCTGTCCATTCCTTGTTTAAACCCCAGAGCGCTGGCGGCGATGTGTATTAACTAGTTTTTAACCCCTAAACAACCATATTTTTTGAATGTAACATTATACATGTTTTTAGAATCATTTTGTAATATGAATACATTAATCTCAGACCTGTTAGATCAATTCTGCACATATTTATTTTAATTTACTTATTGACTTAAAAATAAATCCTAACATTGCAGAAGTGGTCTCCGATTTTTTGACATTAAAAAAAAAAAAATTATTACCAATTAATTATGAATAATTATAGATTGCTCCATTGAAATGCATTGGACATCGCCAGGGAGCGACAGCTCATACCTGGCGCTGTGAGGGAATTTGCAGCGGCGCTGTTCGGTCCAGGCGGCTTCATGATGAATGCCGCGCCAGCCGTCGCTCTCGCCGGCGCTAGCCTCATTTTGCTCGATAAATGCGTCATTGTGACCGCCGCCGGGCGTACTTGAGTCGGTAGTCGCCGTTAGCTGCCGCTACCTGGCGCTCGTCAGACACTACCTGGCGCTTTCGCTTGATGAATAAGGGCCTATGTTACTATGTGTTATGGATTTCTAAATTTTGCCTATTTCGTGACTGAGCTGCTTTAGAGGAGCAGTATCGCAAAATTTGCATTAAAGAAGAAAAATAATTAAATAGCCACACAATAGCTTCTAACATGTGTATAAATAATGTGGCGATAGAAAAAGGAAAAAATATCTGCCTTTCTTTTAAATTGTATAATGACAATGGCTCAGTCCATTTGCTGAATAGGGGGATCTGCTGGGTTGTATTTAGTGAGCTGCTTCATTTAGCCCACTGGTCTCCTAGCAACACTTTACCTCAGAGGCTGACACTGTAATCAGTGGTAACGGCTGTGTGTGTGTGAGGTGCTGCTTTTGTTATGAGACCAGGTGACTCAAATGTGTAAAATCTATACAAAATAAACTAAACTGACTGAAAATGACTAAAATTCTTCTTTGAATAACTGTGCAGGAAAATCTAAAGGTATTAAAGTGGAACAAAACCCTGAGTGGCCGACCCTGAAGTCTATAAGACCCGGCCATTGACCTTCCCCCTTGGGCATTCTAAATTGGGATGCCCCACTGTGTGAAACAACCCCTGGATAACCACAGATCCCCCCATTTTTCTGGCGCGCTCACGCAGATAGTCATTTAGACAGGCCGGGCGGCCAGGAAGGTTACTGCTCAGGCTCCCCATCTGCGTGCAAACAGCGCTGATTGGATGAGAGCCCACGCATGCACTGTGGGACAGGGAAAGGTACGTTTTCACAGGCGAACTTGGGGATTTCACATATCAGGGCATCCCAAGTCGGGATGCCCCTAGGGGCACAAAACAAAACTCTAGATAGTGAAAATCCAGGGTTGGGCTTTGCTCAAAACACACAAAGCTGAAAGAAAGATCATATGGAAAAATGTGTTGAGAAAAGAGAGAGAAAATGGTAAACTGAAAGATTCTGCAGCAGAGCCAACATGAAGGGAAAACTGTCAAAATCAGCTAAATGACTTCTAGAGCTTTTCTCTCTGTTTTAGATATATGAGTTCTGGCCAGGCAATGTCGCAATGTTGTTATCTTATGCTGGACGGCTGCCAGCACTGAACAGCTGATACTGTGTTACATTGTTTCCCCCTCTCCTCAGCATGGAACTGATACATTGTTTCCCCCTCTCCTCAGCATGGAACAGGCCAGAGTGTCAGGCTCCGACACTCAGAAGACATAAACATGAGCTATTAGTCTCCAGCTGCTCAACACAGACATCATTTTTTTCTACATTTGTAATTCTTACTCCAACACTTACCTACATTCCAAGTACCATTTAAATATAAGTCACCAAGAAAAATTTGCGATACTGCTCGTTTAAGTTAATTCCTCTTCCAGGCCCGAAGCCTCTGCCACCTTCAAAAGGTGATGCAATTTAGAATTCCTCTTTAAACAGTGGATATGACATCTCTTTCAATGTACACATCTCTTTATAATTCCTAATTTTATTGGATGCTCATTGAATCAAAACTGTATGCCTGCACGGCGACTGTGTATCTGGCGTTTAATAAGATTATCTTGTCAATTCCAATAAAACCCGGTGGTGAGACTTTAGCGGCGAAACGCGCTCTTTATGACACTGACGTCTAATGCTCTCAGACGGTTGCCATTTCCAAGCTGACATTGCAGCCCCGGCTTCTGGTATTTGCATATATTATACCTTTAATAAATGGTTGGGTTGGCGCTGTAAATACGCGGCATTCTGAAACACAAAGAGAACAAGATAAATGATGCTTGCCTTCCATACAATTATTGGTAATAGGCTGCGGTGGCCCATTTGCTATTTTCCAAATGGATGTTTCACAATGCAATATATATAAGTAGTCAGACACACTTTCCCTTTTGGATTAAGTGGAAATTTATGGCGCTTTCATGCCAAGGTTGTGAAAATAAAAGAGGGAGAAAGAAATATAAATTAAGGTAAAACAAATATTACAGTAAACGCCGGGCATTGTTTTTTCTTTTTTCGAGTTTTTCCATTGCTGAAGTCACAAATAAAAAGCTTGATTCAGAGCCTTTTATAGTCCATCTCGTTTTTTGTCTCTGGCAGGCTGATTCATTACTAACGCCAGCTATCGGCAGATGAGCGTCTGTACAGAGGCGCTAAGAGTGACTGCAAGTATAAGGGGTTTATTCATGAAGGGATAAGTAGGTAGCGCCTCGTAGCGGCAGGCAGCGTCTGGTGAACGCCGGGCCCTGTGCGCAAAACCACATTTATGAAAGTGAATCTGGTGAGCGACTCTAACAGCGCCATGTAGCGTCACATGTATTATTACAGGCAGCTCAGCGTATAGCGCAAGTGCTCTAGCTTCCAGAGCGCCAGGAATTAGCTGTCGCTACCTGTCGTTCTCCCATACATTTCAATGGACGTTGCTTTTCTTCTGTTTGAACAGGGCTTTTTGTGTTTAATTTTTTTTTTTTTCTCTCAAGTCATTGTGTGACTTCTCCTGGCCTAGAAAGAGTCATTTTTGAAAACGTTTTTGAATTTTTATAGCTATCACTGGGAGTAAGGATGAGCGAACCGTTTCGGACGAACCGGAATTCGCTCCGAATTTCAGGGAAAATTCGATTCGGCACGAACCCGAATTTTTTTTTGGTTCGTGCCGATCGAATTTTCCCTGAAATAAAAAAAAAAAAAAAATGCCGGCATGGTGGGAGCGGGCAGGCCGGCCTGCCCGCTCCCACCATGCCGGCATTTTTTTAAAAAGCAAACACTTACCTGCATGGTCGGAGCGTGGAGGCCGGCGCCGCTCTCAGCTGTCATCAGAGGACGCGTCATCAGAGGGCGCCTGAGAGCGGCGCCGGCCTCCACGCTCCGACCATGCAGGTAAGTGTTTGCTTTTTAAAAAAATGCTGGCATGGTGGGAGCGGGCAGGCCGGCTACGCTGTCAGCGGGCCGGCGGCGGCCCGCTGACAGGCGTAGCCGGCCTGCCCGCTCCCACCATGCCGGCATTTTTTTTTTCAGATGAGGGATTCGTGAAAGTTCGATTCGAACCCGAATTTCTTGGGGAAATTCAGCGAATCGCCCGAATCGAACTTTCAAGAAGTTCGCTCATCTCTAGCTATGAGTAAGGGCACTGGCAGCTGGCACTAGAAGTGCTGTTAGCTGCTGCCGGTGTCCTCACTCAGGGGAGTGGCGGCCATCTTTCTGTAGCCCCAGCAGTAGCCTATTGGACAGGGAAATCACGCTGACCGTGGACCAGATTGTGGGTCTCAGGTAAGTTACAGATGCTTCTTGCGGCACACTTTGCATTTGCTTTGAATGCCCCCCAAAACACCCCCAACCACAATTTTATTGGGGTCCCCTTGACAGACACAGAATCTCCCCTCAAAGTTCGGGTCCACATTAATTTCAATGGGGACCGGGTAAAGCTTAAGTTCGGGTCGCCAAACCAAACTTTTGCTCAAAGTTTATCCGAACTTTCCAAACCTGAACCTCTCGGGGTTCGCCCAATACTAGTTGTCATGGCATGTCCAGCCCCATTGCTCAGCCACACCTACTACCCAAATACCTATTACTACTAACTGCACAGGAAGGAGGGACACACAAGACTCACTCTGCTGCACTGGATGCCAGATGGCATGGGTTCATGCAATGGTGGACAGGCATTGGTGGGCAGAGCTGACGGCACGAAGCCCCAGCGTAGGATCGTACATGTGAATCGCGACAGTACGCAGGAGGTTAACAAATATTGGAATTTAGATGCCCTTTAATTTTTTGTTTCTGTATAGGCACATCTCACCTAGACTGGTGAACCCGATAGCCGGAAGAGCCCGGTGAGAACACAGGTGCACTTATGGAGTGACACTATGGGGTTTATTCATCAAGGGATAGCGCCAGGTAGCGCCTTGTAGCGGCAGGCAGCATCTGGTGAACGCTGGGCGCTGTACGCAAAACCACATTTATGACAGCGAATCTGGTGAGCGACTCTAACAGCGCCATGTAGCGTTCGATTCAGCATTATAGGTGGCTCAGCGTATAGCGCCAGCGCTCTACCTTCCAGAGCGCCTGGTATTTCCTGTCTCCCATACATTTCAATGGACGTTTCTTTTCTTCTGTTAAAACAGGATTTTTTGTTTTAATTTTTTTTTTTTTTTTTGTCTCAAATAATTGTGTGACCTCTCCTGGCCTAGAAAGAATCATTTTTGAAAACTTTTATGATTTTATATATTTTTTTTGCAGAATTGTCATTACAGGTCTGGCATTAAAGTGTTAACGTCACAATGTTACAACAATGTCATTCCATGTGTTTTCGCTTTGGCCCTTATTTATGAAGGAATAGCGACAGGTAGCGACTGGTGAGCGGCCGGTAATGACGGGCCCCGCCACGAGAACGCCGGCTCCCCACCACAATCACATATTTATCAAGCCGATCCTGCTTAGCGACTGAGATAGCGCCATATAGCGACTCATTCATCATTATTCCAGCCTCAGCCCACAGTGCCAGTGTCTGACCTTGAACAGCGACAGGTATGACCTCTCGCTACCTGGCGCTCTCCAATGCATTTCCCATACAGCGCGGAACCTGTCAAATAGCGACTCCTCACCCAATATTCAACATTACGGCAAACCGACTGAGTCGCTATCAACTACCGAACAACGGCCAAGTACAGCGACTACTAGCGGGCGCTCTGAAAATGCCGCTACAGTCGCTCAACTGTCGCTACCTGCCGCTGTTAATGAATCGGCCTCTGTGTGTTTTTTTGTTGAATATGGTGTGAGTCGCTGAGAGTCGGTCGCGATGAGCTCGCTCCCTGCAGCGCTGTACTGGTGTTAGAGGGCCCAACATACATCACATTCATCAACGCCGGCCAGGTTACTACAGCGACTGAGACGCTCTGTTACAGCGCCCGATAGCCCATCACAGCGTATACTAGCGGTCGCTCTACAGACGCTCATCTGCCGATACCTGGCGCTAGCAATGAATCGGCCTCAAAGCTGATATTAAGGCGTCACTGTCGCTTATAAAAAAAACCTGACAGAGGATTCCAGATGTTTTAGCATTTTATATGGACACACCTGTGTAAATCTCTTCCACGTTTCGCCTCGGGTCTCCATGGCGACGGCTCATTTGCGCAATACCTGCCTGGCGAGCGGCAGCCACCCGTACGCCGCACAATGCTCGCTCTAGATAGATAAGGACGGATCGAAGCGCGGCACTTCAATGAAATTTGAAGTGAATCTATTTCATATCACAGCTGAGCTCGTTCGCTGGAAAATGAATTAAATTCCTTATAAATTGGAGCTGACGGCTTCTCTTCCATTACATTTTTTTTTCCTGATTGAAGCTTCAGTATTATTCTTTTTTTGTTAATCATAATTCTTTCAAGGTTTTAATTAGTTTAGTATTTTATGACTTGATTTATGTTCCATTCGTATTTATGTTTTGGGCTGGCTTTCCATATTGCTTTCAGGCAGGCTGATTCATTAGTAGCGCCAGGTAGCGACAGATAAGTCATTGAGAGCGACCGCTAGTAGTCGCTGTGCTCAACCATGGTTCGCTGTTTCAGAGCGTCTCAGTCGCTGCCCGCCATTGATGAATATATTGTGTGAGTCGCTCTAACACCGCTAGTGGTCGCTCTGATCGGCCGTGAGTCGCTATTACAGAGTGCCTCAGTCGCTGTAGTAACATGGCCGGCATTGATTAATTTGATGTGTGAGTCGCTATAACACCGGTACAGCGCTGTATGGGAGCGAGCAGTAGCGCCAGCTCACACCATATTCTTTAAAAAAATAGCCCCACACAGCGCCAGACATGTAAGGGCAATTCTGTATAAAGATATTAAAAATCAAAAAAGTTTTCAAAAATGACTTTAAAGCGGACCAACACCCACCCGGGCCGATCAGATCCCTCCTCGTGGGGCATCCGAAATCGGGATGTCCCGCGGGGTGAAAACCCCCAGGAAGCCCACAATCCTACCTTTTCCACGTTCCAGCGGCGCATGCGCGTCCGCCGCCTCCCGCGCGTCCATCTAGCAGGGCGCGCTCCCACGCTGGCCGTTTGTAAATGGCCGGCGCAGGTGCACTTCCTGTAAGATGGACGCGCGGGAGGCGGCGGCGAACGCGCTCTGCTTGTCCGGCGCTGCCTCTCGCTTGTCCGGCGGCGGGGATTGGCTGCAGCGGTCACGTGGGAGCGGGGTGAGGTGAGTTTTCGGGGCTTTCTGGGGGGTTTCACACAGCGGGGCAACCCCGATCGGGATGCCCCACCGAAGTGGACCAAAACCCAGGATAGTCAAAATCCTGGGTGTTGGTCCACTTTAAGTAGACCAGGAGAGGTGACACAATTATTTGATAATTATTAAAAAAAAAAAAAAGCAAAGCCTGTTTAAAGAGAATAAAAGGATCGTCCATTGAAATGTATGGGAGAGCGACAGGTAATACCAGGCACTCTGGAAGCCACAGCGCCGGCCGTATACGGTGAGCCGTCTGTGATGATGAATCAGTCGCTACGTGTCGCTGTTAGAGTCGCTCACCAGATTTGCTTTGATAAATGTGGTATTGCGTACAGCGCCCGGCGTTCACCGTTCACTACTGGACGTTACCTGTCGCTGCCAGTCGTTACCAGACGCTAAGGGCCTTATTTATCAAGGGATAGCGCCAGGTAGTGTCTCACTAGCGCCAGGTAGCGCCAGCTATCGGCGGCTACCGACTCTAGAACGCCAGGCTGCGAACACAATCACACATTTATCACGCTAAATGAGGCTAGCGCCGGCGAGAGCGTCAGCTAGCGCGGGATTCATCATGTTGCAGACTTCAGCGAACAGCGCCGCTGCTAATCCCATCACAGCGCCAGGTATGACCTGTCGCTCCCTGGCGATGTCCAATGCATTTCAATGGAGCAATCTTTAAATATTTATAATTAATTGAAATTAATGTTTTTTTTTTTTTTTTTTAAATGTCAAAAATTCGGTGACCACTTCTGCAATGTTAGATATTTTTTTTAAGGTAAAAAAAAAAAAAAAATTGTGCAGAATTGATATTACAGGTCTGATATTAATGTATTCATATTACAAAATGTTTATAAAAACTGGTTTATAATTTTTTTCCAAAAATATGGTTGTTTGGGGGTTAAAAAACTACTTTTAACACATCGCCGCCAGCGCTCTGGGGTTTAAACATGCATTTCACAGCGCGAGAATTTTTTGAGCGTGATTTGTTAATGAATATGGTGGGAGCCGTTCGCTATGGCCGTTCGTTGTCATGCGCTCCCATACAGCGCGGAACCTGTCAAACAGCGACTCCTAACCCCGTATTCCACATTACCGCACACCGACTGAGCCGCTGTCAGCAACCGAACAATGGCCAAGCACAGCGACTACTAGCGGGCGCTGTGAAAATCACGCTACTGTCGCTCATCTGTCGCTACCTGGCGCTATTAATAAATCGCCCTCTATGGCTTGATGAATAAAGCCCTAAGTTTTTTTTTTAATGTTTAAACTCTGTAAGTGTGAACTTTCCCTTTTAAATTTCCATTGGTATCATCGCTCTCTTTCTTTCATCGCCTTCAAGTTCATTATTTGTATTTATTTGCTCTTTACTTCCCCTCTTCCTCTGTTTCTAGTTTACATTCCCCTTTCCTTATCTTTCATTTACCATACTTCCCTGACCTTAACTTTTTCAATGTGGAAGTTCAATTTAAAGTGATGCACTTGGGCCCTTATTTAAGAAGGGATAGCGTCAGGTAGTGGCTGGTTAATGAGAGGTAGCGACAGATAGCGGCTGGTGAACGGCGGACACGGCACGCAATTACACATTTATCAAGCAGAATCTGTTTAGCGACTGGGATAGCGCCATGTAGCGTCCGATTCATCATTTTCACAGCCTCAGCGAACAGTGCCAGCGTTCAGTGTGGCACAGCGCCAGGTATGACCTCTCGCTACCTGGCGCTCTCCCACACACTTCAATGGACGATCCTTTTCTTCTCTTTAAACTGTTTTTTTTTTTTTTTTCTTTTCAAAAAAATCATAAATAATTCTGTGACCTCTCCTGGCATTGAATAAGCAGTTTTTTCATAATTTTTTCATTTTTTATATATTTCCTCAGAAATGACATTACAGGTCTGGCATTAAAGTGTTCATGTTACAATGTTGCTACAATGTAATTCCATATGTTTTCGCTTTGTTACTAGTGGATAGATGCTGAAAAACAGACTTTAATCACACCGCCTCCTGCGCTCTGGGCTTCAAACAAGTATTTTTCAGCGCCAGAGATTTGTGAGGCTGTTTTTTTGCTGAATATGGTGTGAGTCGGTCGCTATGAGTAGTCGCTAACATGCGCTCCCATACAGCGCTGTACTGGTCAAATAGCGACTCCTCACAATGTATTCAACATTACTGAACAGCGACTGAGTCGCTATAAAGTAGCGTCCCACGGCCGAGCACAGTGACTACTAGCGGGCGCTCTGAAAATGCCTGCTACAGACGCTCATCTGTCGCTACCTGGCGCTAATGATGAATCAGCCTGCCCGGGTCTAATAACCTAAAGGCCACATATATCCTCGGGAAAGTCAAGCTGGGAGTTACACTTGTTGAGAAGGATCTGAAGGTACTGGTAGATCACAGGCTAAGAGGCTGATTCATTACTAACGCCAGGTATTGACAGATGAGCGTCTGTATAGCGGCGCTTAGAGCGACCGCTAGTAGACGCTGTAAACGGGTATTGGGCGCTGTAACAGAGCGCCTCAGACGCTGTAGTAACCTGGCCGGCACTGATGAATGTGATGTGTGTTGGGCGCTCTAACATCAGTAGAGCGCTGCAGCGAGCGAGAGGTAGCGCCAGCTCAGTGTGACCGACTCTCGGCGCTCCACACCATACTTATCAAAAAAGGACACACACACAGCGTTGGCGCTCTAAAGCTGGGTGCTATAGCATAGAGCGCCAGACGCTGTGTGACACTTTAGTGCCAGACCTGTAATGACAATTCTGCATAAAAATATAAAAAGTAAAAAAAGTTTCTAAAAGTGTTTGTTTGCAGCCAGGAGAGGTCACACAATGATTGGAGCAAAAAAAAAAACACGCTGTTTAAACACAAGCAAATTAACGTCCATTGAAATGTATGGGAGAGCGACACTGAGCGAGAGGTAATACCTGGCGTTTTGGAAACTAGTGCGCCGGCGCTATACGCTGAGCCGCCTGTAATAATACATGTGACGCTACATGGCGCTGTTAGAGGCGCTCACCAGTTTCGCTTTCATAAATGTGGTTTTGGTCCACTTTAAATCTGTTTAGTCTTGAGAGGAGACGACTGATTAACTTGTAAAAATATATAAATGGCCAATACAAAAAATGTGGGGAAACGCTATTCAGGTAAAATTCTCTCTAAAGACAAAGGTGCACTCCCTTCGAAAGTGTCCTCACTTATGGGGGCTGGCGGCCATCTTTTTGTAGCCTCGGCGGGCCAAATTAAAAAGTCTCTCTGCTACCGCCGATGCTTCTGCTGAGGAAGGAGATCGGGCGGGGAGGCCGATTCATTAATAGCGACTAGAGATGAGCGAACTTTTGAAAAATTCGATTCGACTGATTCGCCGAATTTTCCGACAAAAATCGTTTCGACCCGAATAAATTCGCGACGAATCGCTATTAAAAACGGCTATTTCTGAGCCTCCTAGAGCCTCAATAGGGTTGTAAACCATTCTGCCTTGCTGTAACACGCACAGGATGCGTGCTGGGTTAGTTAAATAATACTTTGAATAAATATCACATGCAGATCAGAGGCATCGCTAATAGAATCGCAGAGCGGCACAATTGCAGAGAGTTGAAGTGGCATCACTATGAGGGGCAGAAGGAGCCCAAATATACACTGGAGTTGGCCTCAGGAGCCCAAAAATTGGATGAATCACACCCTGGAGTTGGCAGAAGTTGGCAGCAGCAGCAGCAGGAGCCCAAATATACACTGGAGTTGGCTTCAGGAGCCCAAAAATTGGATGAATCACACCCTGGAGTTGGCAGAAGTTGGCAGCAGCAGCAGCAGGAGCCCAAATATACACTGGAGTTGGCCTCAGGAGCCCAAAAATTGGATGAATCACACCCTGGAGTTGGCAGGAGTTGACAGTAGCAGCAGCAGGAGCCCAAATATACACTGGAGTTGGCTTCAGTAGCCCAAAAATTGGATGAATCACACCCTGGAGTTGGCAGAAGTTGGCAGCAGCAGCAGCAGCAGGAGCCCAAATATACACTGGAGTTGGCCTCAGGAGCCCAAAAATTGGATGAATCACACCCTGGAGTTGGCAGGAGTTGACAGTAGCAGCAGCAGGAGCCCAAATATACACTGGAGTTGGCTTCAGGAGCACAAAAATTGGATGAATCACACCCTGGAGTTGGCAGAAGTTGGCAGCAGCAGCAGCAGGAGCCCAAATATACACTGGAGTTGGCTTCAGGAGCCCAAAAATTGGATGAATCACACCCTGGAGTTGGCAGGAGTTGACAGTAGCAGCAGCAGGAGCCCAAATATACACTGGAGTTGGCTTCAGGAGCCCAAAAATTGGATGAATCACACCCTGGAGTTGGCAGGAGTTGACAGTAGCAGCAGCAGGAGCCCAAATATACACTGGAGTTGGCTTCAGGAGCCCAAAAATTGGATGAATCACACCCTGGAGTTGGCAGAAGTTGGCAGCAGCAGCAGCAGGAGCCCAAATATACACTGGAGTTGGCTTCAGGAGCCCAAAAATTGGATGAATCACACCCTGGAGTTGGCAGGAGTTGACAGTAGCAGCAGCAGGAGCCCAAATATACACTGGAGTTGGCTTCAGGAGCCCAAAAATTGGATGAATCACACCCTGGAGTTGGCAGGAGTTGACAGTAGCAGCAGCAGGAGCCCAAATATACACTGGAGTTGGCTTCAGGAGCCCAAAAATTGGATGAATCACACCCTGGAGTTGGCAGAAGTTGGCAGCAGCAGCAGCAGGAGCCCAAATATACACTGGAGTTGGCTTCAGGAGCCCAAAAATTGGATGAATCACACCCTGGAGTTGGCAGGAGTTGACAGTAGCAGCAGCAGGAGCCCAAATATACACTGGAGTTGGCTTCAGGAGCCCAACAATTGGATGAATCACACCCTGGAGTTGGCAGAAGTTGGCAGCAGCAGCAGCAGGAGCCCAAATATACACTGGAGTTGGCTTCAGGAGCCCAAAAATTGGATGAATCACACCCTGGAGTTGGCAGGAGTTGACAGTAGCAGCAGCAGGAGCCCAAATATACACTGGAGTTGGCCTCAGGAGCCCAAAAATTGGATGAATCACACCCTGGAGTTGGCAGGAGTTGACAGTAGCAGCAGCAGCAGGAGCCCAAATATACACTGGAGTTGGCCTCAGGAGCCCAAATATTGGATGAATCACACCCTGGAGTTGGCAGAAGTTGGCAGCAGCAGCAGCAGGAGCCCAAATATACACTGGAGTTGGCCTCAGGAGCCCAAAAATTGGATGAATCACACCCTGGAGTTGGCAGAAGTTGGCAGCAGCAGCAGCAGGAGCCCAAATATACACTGGAGTTGGCCTCAGGAGCCCAAAAATTGGATGAATCACACCCTGGAGTTGGCAGAAGTTGACAGTAGCAGCAGCAGGAGCCCAAATATACACTGGAGTTGGCTTCAGGAGCCCAAAAATTGGATGAATCACACCCTGGAGTTGGCAGGAGTTGACAGTAGCAGCAGCAGGAGCCCAAATATACACTGGAGTTGGCCTCAGGAGCCCAAAAATTGGATGAATCACACCCTGGAGTTGGCAGGAGTTGACAGCAGCAGCAGCAGGAGCCCAAATATACACTGGAGTTGGCTTCAGGAGCCCAAAAATTGGATGAATCACACCCTGGAGTTGGCAGAAGTTGGCAGCAGCAGCAGCAGGAGCCCAAATATACACTGGAGTTGGCCTCAGGAGCCCAAAAATTGGATGAATCACACCCTGGAGTTGGCAGGAGTTGACAGTAGCAGCAGCAGGAGCCCAAATATACACTGGAGTTGGCTTCAGGAGCCCAAAAATAGGATGAATCACACCCTGGAGTTGGCAGAAGTTGGCAGCAGCAGCAGCAGCAGGAGCCCAAATATACACTGGAGTTGGCCTCAGGAGCCCAAAAATTGGATGAATCACACCCTGGAGTTGGCAGGAGTTGACAGTAGCAGCAGCAGGAGCCCAAATATACACTGGAGTTGGCTTCAGGAGCCCAAAAATTGGATGAATCACACCCTGGAGTTGGCAGAAGTTGGCAGCAGCAGCAGCAGCAGGAGCCCAAATATACACTGGAGTTGGCCTCAGGAGCCCAAAAATTGGATGAATCACACCCTGGAGTTGGCAGGAGTTGACAGTAGCAGCAGCAGGAGCCCAAACATTACTTCAAAGAGACCCTGGGGTTGGCTTCAGGAGCCCAAAAATTGGATGAATCACACCCTGGAGTTGGCAGAAGTTGGCAGCAGCAGCAGCAGGAGCCCAAACATTACTTTAAAGAGACCCTGGGGTTGGCTTCAGGAGCCCAACAATTGGATGAATCACACCCTGGAGTTTGCAGCAGCAGCAGCAGGAGCCCAAATATACACTGGAGTTGGCTTCAGGAGCCCAAAAATTGGATGAATCACACCCTGGAGTTGGCAGAAGTTGGCAGCAGCAGCAGCAGCAGGAGCCCAAATATACACTGGAGTTGGCCTCAGGAGCCCAAAAATTGGATGAATCACACCCTGGAGTTGGCAGGAGTTGACAGTAGCAGCAGCAGGAGCCCAAATATACACTGGAGTTGGCTTCAGTAGCCCAAAAATTGGATGAATCACACCCTGGAGTTGGCAGAAGTTGGCAGCAGCAGCAGCAGCAGGAGCCCAAATATACACTGGAGTTGGCCTCAGGAGCCCAAAAATTGGATGAATCACACCCTGGAGTTGGCAGGAGTTGACAGTAGCAGCAGCAGGAGCCCAAATATACACTGGAGTTGGCTTCAGGAGCCCAAAAATTGGATGAATCACACCCTGGAGTTGGCAGAAGTTGGCAGCAGCAGCAGCAGGAGCCCAAATATACACTGGAGTTGGCTTCAGGAGCCCAAAAATTGGATGAATCACACCCTGGAGTTGGCAGGAGTTGACAGTAGCAGCAGCAGGAGCCCAAATATACACTGGAGTTGGCTTCAGGAGCCCAAAAATTGGATGAATCACACCCTGGAGTTGGCAGGAGTTGACAGTAGCAGCAGCAGGAGCCCAAATATACACTGGAGTTGGCTTCAGGAGCCCAAAAATTGGATGAATCACACCCTGGAGTTGGCAGAAGTTGGCAGCAGCAGCAGCAGGAGCCCAAATATACACTGGAGTTGGCTTCAGGAGCCCAAAAATTGGATGAATCACACCCTGGAGTTGGCAGGAGTTGACAGTAGCAGCAGCAGGAGCCCAAATATACACTGGAGTTGGCTTCAGGAGCCCAAAAATTGGATGAATCACACCCTGGAGTTGGCAGAAGTTGGCAGCAGCAGCAGCAGGAGCCCAAATATACACTGGAGTTGGCCTCAGGAGCCCAAAAATTGGATGAATCACACCCTGGAGTTGGCAGAAGTTGGCAGCAGCAGCAGCAGGAGCCCAAATATACACTGGAGTTGGCCTCAGGAGCCCAAAAATTGGATGAATCACACCCTGGAGTTGGCAGAAGTTGGCAGCAGCAGCAGCAGGAGCCCAAATATACACTGGAGTTGGCCTCAGGAGCCCAAAAATTGGATGAATCACACCCTGGAGTTGGCAGGAGTTGACAGCAGCAGCAGCAGGAGCCCAAATATACACTGGAGTTGGCTTCAGGAGCCCAAAAATTGGATGAATCACACCCTGGAGTTGGCAGAAGTTGGCAGCAGCAGCAGCAGGAGCCCAAATATACACTGGAGTTGGCCTCAGGAGCCCAAAAATTGGATGAATCACACCCTGGAGTTGGCAGAAGTTGGCAGCAGCAGCAGCAGGAGCCCAAATATACACTGGAGTTGGCTTCAGGAGCCCAAAAATTGGATGAATCACACCCTGGAGTTGGCAGGAGTTGACAGTAGCAGCAGCAGGAGCCCAAATATACACTGGAGTTGGCTTCAGGAGCCCAAAAATTGGATGAATCACACCCTGGAGTTGGCAGAAGTTGGCAGCAGCAGCAGCAGGAGCCCAAATATACACTGGAGTTGGCCTCAGGAGCCCAAAAATTGGATGAATCACACCCTGGAGTTGGCAGAAGTTGGCAGCAGCAGCAGCAGGAGCCCAAATATACACTGGAGTTGGCCTCAGGAGCCCAAAAATTGGATGAATCACACCCTGGAGTTGGCAGAAGTTGGCAGCAGCAGCAGCAGGAGCCCAAATATACACTGGAGTTGGCCTCAGGAGCCCAAAAATTGGATGAATCACACCCTGGAGTTGGCAGGAGTTGACAGCAGCAGCAGCAGGAGCCCAAATATACACTGGAGTTGGCTTCAGGAGCCCAAAAATTGGATGAATCACACCCTGGAGTTGGCAGAAGTTGGCAGCAGCAGCAGCAGGAGCCCAAATATACACTGGAGTTGGCCTCAGGAGCCCAAAAATTGGATGAATCACACCCTGGAGTTGGCAGAAGTTGGCAGCAGCAGCAGCAGGAGCCCAAATATACACTGGAGTTGGCCTCAGGAGCCCAAAAATTGGATGAATCACACCCTGGAGTTGGCAGGAGTTGACAGTAGCAGCAGCAGGAGCCCAAATATACACTGGAGTTGGCTTCAGGAGCCCAAAAATTGGATGAATCACACCCTGGAGTTGGCAGAAGTTGGCAGCAGCAGCAGCAGGAGCCCAAATATACACTGGAGTTGGCTTCAGGAGCCCAAAAATTGGATGAATCACACCCTGGAGTTGGCAGGAGTTGACAGTAGCAGCAGCAGGAGCCCAAAAAATGGCCTAAAGACATAAATATGTTTTGCACCATTTGGAAAGTGTAAAACGTGGCACCATGCTGAATCTAGTCGCATGCATCAGGCATTGGTGGGTGGAAATCCTGGCTGATCCATCCCTGATTCATTTTGACAAAGGTGAGTCTCTCCACATTTTTAGTTGACAGACGAGTTCTCCTCGCCGTAACTATGGCCCCCGCCGCACTAAACACCCGCTCAGATGGCACGCTACTTGCCGGGCAGGACAGCTTTTCCAGGGCAAACTCTGCTAGTTGCGGCCACAAATCAAGTTTGGCTGCCCAGAAGTCCAGCGGATCCTCAAGGTGTGTTGGCATGGTCATGTCAAAGTATGACATGACCTGCTGGTTCAGGTCCTGCTCCAGGTCTTCCTGCTGCTCATGAGTAGCCTCACTATGCGGGTGTAGAAAGCTACTCATTAGCGACTGAAGACTGAGGCTGCTGCTGCTGATGGAGCTTCTGCTGCTGCCAACCCCCCCAGCGGCCATGGCAGTGGAAGGTGAGCGCAGAGGTCCCCTCGAGTCAGACCTGCGAGAGTATGGACCATGGCGCAGATAGGCATCGGCCAACTGCCTACGTAGAATGTCTTTGTAGTAGTTGAGTTTGTCCTCCCTCTCGGTGGGTTTAAAAAATGCCCCCATTTTGTGCCGGAAGCGAGGGTCCAATAAGGTGGACAGCCAGAAGTCATCCCGCCGACAGATGGAAACAATTCTGGGGTCACTACGCAAGCACGTGAGCATGCTTCGTGCCATTTGCGCAAGTGACTCGGATGGACTACCTGTCTCCATCTCCACTGCATACTGCCACGGTGTGCCCGGGTCCTCTGTCTCGCCTTCCTCAAAAACCTCTAGCTCCTCTGGCTGCTCCTGCTCCTCCTCTCCTGTCCGCTGACTAGATAAACCAGCCATTTCGCCAAGCCTAAACTGTGTTTCGCTGGGCAACTCCTCCTCCTCCTCTTCCTCCTCCTCCAGTTCAGCTCCAGCGGGGTTCATGTGGCCGTAAGATGTAAACGCCATGTCTCCAGTGCCCTGACCAGCCATGGTTTCCAACATGTGCTGTAGTACATGAAGCAGTGGAATCACGTCGTTCATCCCGTAATCCTGCCGACTGACAAATAAAGTGGCATCCTCAAAGGGCCTGAGCAAACGGCAGGTGTCACGTATGAGCTGCCACTGGTTGACATTGAAGTTACACAGGGGAGTCCCCCTATCTGCTTGGATCATCAGGAAATCCGTGATGGCTTTTCTCTGTTCATATAATCGGTCCAACATGTGAAGGGTGGAATTCCAACGGGTGGAAACATCGCAAATCAGACTATGTTGGGGGATACCATTCTGACGCTGTAGCTCAAGAAGGGTGTGTTTGGCGGTGTAGGAGTGGCTGAAGTGCATGCAAAGTTTCCGTGAAGTTGTTAGGATGTCCTGCAGATGGGGGGAACACTTCAGAAACCGCTTGACAACCAGATTGAAGACGTGAGCCATGCAGGGGGCATGGGTCAGGCTTCCTTGGCGCAGCGCAGACAAAATGTTCTTCCCATTGTCGGTAACCATGATTCCCATTTTAAGTTTTCTCGGAGTAAGCCATGTTTGGATTTCCTGATGAATACATTTAAGCAGTTCCTCCCCTGTGTGACTCCGTTCGCCAAGACAAACCATGTGAAGCACTGCGTGACACCTCCGTGCCCTGCACACATGGTAGACTGGAGGGGCACTGAGACTTGAGCCTACAGTGGAGGGTGAGGAGATGGCGGAGGATGAGGAGGCCGAGTCGCACGGTGTCACAGGCCCAATGGGCAGAGAGCGCGGAGGCCGAAGCGGCGTGACCTGTCCAAGTTGCTGCTGCAAAGGGACCACATTCACCCAGTGGGCCGTAAACGACATGTACTGCCCCTGACCGTAGTTACAGCTCCAGATGTCGGCGCTGCCATGTATTTTGCTACACACCGACAGGCTCAAGGACTGGCCCACCTTCTGTTCAACAAAAGTGTGCAGCGCTGGTACTGCCTTCTTGGCAAAGAAATGACGGCTTGGGACTCTCCACCTCGGCTCGGCACAAGCCATCAGTTCTCTGAAAGGTGCAGATTCCACCACCTGAAAAGGGAGCGACTGCAGCACCAGCAACTTGGACAGGAGCACATTCAGCTTCTGCGCCGTAGGATGAGTGGGCGCATACTGCTGTCTCTTGGACATGGCTTCGCTGATGGATTGCTGGCGGGATGCATGACTTGGAGGAGGAGGAGCAGGAGCGACAGAGGATGGGTATGACGCACAGCTGCCTTCGGCTGAGGTGCTGGAGCCTTGGCTGGCAGAAATTGGGAGCTCACTTGGTGAGGAAGCAGACTGGACCACCCCTTGGGAGCCTCGGTTCTCCCAGGTCGTTTTATGGTGACGCATCATATGTTGACGCAGGGCCGTGGTGCCAACATTTGGACCCTGGCCACGCTTCACCTTTTGCCTACATATCTTGCATGTGGCCATGTTACCCTCCTGCGGATGCCTCAGGAAAAACTGCCACACTGCCGAGTAGCTACTTTTCCCACCCCCTGGCCTCACTGATTCACTGCTGCTGTTGCCAACTCCAGGAACCCCTGCTCCACTACCTCCCGATAAGGTAGACTGCCGCACAGCAGGTGCTCTACCCCGGCCCCGGCCCCGGCCGGCTCCAGCCTTTGGAATTGTGCCCCCATGCTGACTGCTACCACCTTGCTGCCTCAGCTGCTGACTCCGGGGCAACCTGCGCCCCTCTTCTCCTGATGATGACGATGAAGCCCCTTCATCACCCGGCTCCCAAGTGCGATCGGCTTCATCGTCATCATCATCATCATCACCGAGTTGTGGCTGTACGTCACTGATGTTCGTGGATTCGTCAACAGTGTCTGGCGCAGGAGCTGGAACGCTCGCAGCACCCACGACACTGTCCACATCACTATTTGTCTGCCTAGCTAAAGAAGCCACCTCCATTTCTTGGCTGGGCAGTAGCTGCTGACTGTCCTCCTGTATCTGATCGTCCTCCTCACTAAAGAGTGGAGCTGAACCCAAAGCATAGGATACGTCGCTGGGGGAGGGAACGGCGTAGGACAGAGGCAATGGGAGGACAGGGACTGCTCTCGGGGCATGCCAACTCAGGGTTGTGTCAGAGGAACCTACCGACCCTAGACTGGGGGTCTCAGATGTAAGTTGTGATGATGTTGTTGATGAGCGCGTCAGCCAATCTACCACGGCAGATGCGTTACTGGTGGAGACCCGACCGCTAGCAGATACTGGCAGATTAGGTCTCTCAGCGTGACTCCTGCTGCTACTGGCCCCCAGTCTGATGCGAGCTCTGCCTGCGGAATCTTGGCCTCTGCCACTCCTCTTTTCACTTCCAGGCACTTGTCTGCCCGACATAGTCTAACTGGCGTGGTAGTAGGTGATATTTAAAAAAAACCCGGGCAGCGGTGGGTCTATATGAAACAGAATATAATGCACACCAAAAGTGAGCAGTAACACTCAGCCTCCAACAGGCCTGCTTAGTGTAAATAAGAGAGCTGCTTAGTGTAAATAAAGAGGGGTATGCTATGTTACAGAATGGGATGCCTCAACAGAAGTGCACCTGGCAGGCAGCAGTAAGCCTATGCCCAGCAAAAGTGTCTTATAATATAAATATAATAAGAGCAAATGCTTATATGGTCTTAAACAGAGGCTGCTGTAGTCACAGAATGGGATGCCCTGGGCAGGAATGGACCTGGCAGGGTCCAGTAGTGCTTTGCCCAGCAAAAGTGTCTTTATCAGGCTAATTTCAAATATGATAAGAGCAAATGCTTATATGGTCTTAAACAGAGGCTGCTTTAGTCACAGAATGGGATGCCCTGGGCAGGAATGGACCTGGCAGGGTCCAGTAGTGCTTTGCCCAGCAAAAGTGTCTTTATCAGGCTAATTTCAAATATGATAAGAGCAAATGCTTATATGGTCTTAAACAGAGGCTGCTTTAGTCACAGAATGGGATGCCCTGGGCAGGAATGGACCTGGCAGGGTACAGTAGTGCTTTGCCCAGCAAAAGTGTCTTTATCAGGCCTAATTTCAAATATGATAAGAGCAAATGCTTATATGGTCTTAAACAGAGGCTGCTTTAGTCACAGAATGGGATGCCCTGGGCAGGAATGGACCTGGCAGGGTACAGTAGTGCTTTGCCCAGCAAAAGTGTCTTTATCAGGCCTAATTTCAAATATGATAAGAGCAAATGCTTATATGGTCTTAAACAGAGGCTGCTTTAGTCACAGAATGGGATGCCCCAACAGGAATCGACCTGGCAGGGTCCAGTAGTGCTTTGCCCAGCAAAAGTGTCTTTATCAGGCCTAATTTCAAATATGATAAGAGCAAATGCTTATATGGTCTTAAACAGAGGCTGCTTTAGTCACAGAATGGGATGCCCTGGGCAGGAATGGACCTGGCAGGGTACAGTAGTGCTTTGCCCAGCAAAAGTGTCTTTATCAGGCTAATTTCAAATATGATAAGAGCAAATGCTTATATGGTCTTAAACAGAGGCTGCTTTAGTCACAGAATGGGATGCCCTGGGCAGGAATGGACCTGGCAGGGTACAGTAGTGCTTTGCCCAGCAAAAGTGTCTTTATCAGGCCTAATTTCAAATATGATAAGAGCAAATGCTTATATGGTCTTAAACAGAGGCTGCTTTAGTCACAGAATGGGATGCCCCAACAGGAATCGACCTGGCAGGGTCCAGTAGTGCTTTGCCCAGCAAAAGTGTCTTTATCAGGCCTAATTTCAAATATGATAAGAGCAAATGCTTATATGGTCTTAAACAGAGGCTGCTTTAGTCACAGAATGGGATGCCCTGGGCAGGAATGGACCTGGCAGGGTACAGTAGTGCTTTGCCCAGCAAAAGTGTCTTTATCAGGCTAATTTCAAATATGATAAGAGCAAATGCTTATATGGTCTTAAACAGAGGCTGCTTTAGTCACAGAATGGGATGCCCTGGGCAGGAATGGACCTGGCAGGGTCCAGTAGTGCTTTGCCCAGCAAAAGTGTCTTTATCAGGCTAATTTCAAATATGATAAGAGCAAATGCTTATATGGTCTTAAACAGAGGCTGCTTTAGTCACAGAATGGGATGCCCTGGGCAGGAATGGACCTGGCAGGGTCCAGTAGTGCTTTGCCCAGCAAAAGTGTCTTTATCAGGCTAATTTCAAATATGATAAGAGCAAATGCTTATATGGTCTTAAACAGAGGCTGCTTTAGTCACAGAATGGGATGCCCTGGGCAGGAATGGACCTGGCAGGGTACAGTAGTGCTTTGCCCAGCAAAAGTGTCTTTATCAGGCTAATTTCAAATATTATAAGAGCAAATGCTTATATGGTCTTAAACAGAGGCTGCTTTAGTCACAGAATGGGATGCCCTGGGCAGGAATGGACCTGGCAGGGTCCAGTAGTGCTTTGCCCAGCAAAAGTGTCTTTATCAGGCTAATTTCAAATATGATAAGAGCAAATGCTTATATGGTCTTAAACAGAGGCTGCTTTAGTCACAGAATGGGATGCCCTGGGCAGGAATGGACCTGGCAGGGTACAGTAGTGCTTTGCCCAGCAAAAGTGTCTTTATCAGGCTAATTTCAAATATGATAAGAGCAAATGCTTATATGGTCTTAAACAGAGGCTGCTTTAGTCACAGAATGGGATGCCCCAACAGGAATCGACCTGGCAGGGTCCAGTAGTGCTTTGCCCAGCAAAAGTGTCTTTATCAGGCCTAATTTCAAATATGATAAGAGCAAATGCTTATATGGTCTTAAACAGAGGCTGCTTTAGTCACAGAATGGGATGCCCCAACAGGAATCGACCTGGCAGGGTCCAGTAGTGCTTTGCCCAGCAAAAGTGTCTTTATCAGGCCTAATTTCAAATATGATAAGAGCAAATGCTTATATGGTCTTTAACAGAGGCTGCTTTAGTCACAGAATGGGATGCCCTGGGCAGGAATGGACCTGGCAGGGTACAGTAGTGCTTTGCCCAGCAAAAGTGTCTTTATCAGGCCTAATTTCAAATATGATAAGAGCAAATGCTTATATGGTCTTAAACAGAGGCTGCTTTAGTCACAGAATGGGATGCCCCAACAGGAATCGACCTGGCAGGGTCCAGTAGTGCTTTGCCCAGCAAAAGTGTCTTTATCAGGCCTAATTTCAAATATGATAAGAGCAAATGCTTATATGGTCTTAAACAGAGGCTGCTGTAGTCACAGAATGGGATGCCCTGGGCAGGAATGGACCTGGCAGGGTACAGTAGTGCTTTGCCCAGCAAAAGTGTCTTTATCAGGCCTAATTTCAAATATGATAAGAGCAAATGCTTATATGGTCTTAAACAGAGGCTGCTTTAGTCACAGAATGGGATGCCCTGGGCAGGAATGGACCTGGCAGGGTCCAGTAGTGCTTTGCCCAGCAAAAGTGTCTTTATCAGGCTAATTTCAAATATGATAAGAGCAAATGCTTATATGGTCTTAAACAGAGGCTGCTTTAGTCACAGAATGGGATGCCCTGGGCAGGAATGGACCTGGCAGGGTACAGTAGTGCTTTGCCCAGCAAAAGTGTCTTTATCAGGCTAATTTCAAATATGATAAGAGCAAATGCTTATATGGTCTTAAACAGAGGCTGCTTTAGTCACAGAATGGGATGCCCCAACAGGAATCGACCTGGCAGGGTCCAGTAGTGCTTTGCCCAGCAAAAGTGTCTTTATCAGGCCTAATTTCAAATATGATAAGAGCAAATGCTTATATGGTCTTAAACAGAGGCTGCTTTAGTCACAGAATGGGATGCCCTGGGCAGGAATGGACCTGGCAGGGTACAGTAGTGCTTTGCCCAGCAAAAGTGTCTTTATCAGGCCTAATTTCAAATATGATAAGAGCAAATGCTTATATGGTCTTAAACAGAGGCTGCTTTAGTCACAGAATGGGATGCCCCAACAGGAATCGACCTGGCAGGGTCCAGTAGTGCTTTGCCCAGCAAAAGTGTCTTTATCAGGCCTAATTTCAAATATGATAAGAGCAAATGCTTATATGGTCTTAAACAGAGGCTGCTTTAGTCACAGAATGGGATGCCCTGGGCAGGAATGGACCTGGCAGGGTACAGTAGTGCTTTGCCCAGCAAAAGTGTCTTTATCAGGCTAATTTCAAATATGATAAGAGCAAATGCTTATATGGTCTTAAACAGAGGCTGCTTTAGTCACAGAATGGGATGCCCCAACAGGAATCGACCTGGCAGGGTCCAGTAGTGCTTTGCCCAGCAAAAGTGTCTTTATCAGGCCTAATTTCAAATATGATAAGAGCAAATGCTTATATGGTCTTAAACAGAGGCTGCTTTAGTCACAGAATGGGATGCCCCAACAGGAATCGACCTGGCAGGGTCCAGTAGTGCTTTGCCCAGCAAAAGTGTCTTTATCAGGCCTAATTTCAAATATGATAAGAGCAAATGCTTATATGGTCTTAAACAGAGGCTGCTTTAGTCACAGAATGGGATGCCCTGGGCAGGAATGGACCTGGCAGGTCCAGTAGTGCTTTGTCCAGCAAAAGTGTCTTTATCACGCTAATTTCAAATATGATAAGAGCAAATGCTTATATGGTCTTAAACAGAGGCTGCTTTAGTCACAGAATGGGATGCCCTGGGCAGGAATGGACCTGGCAGGGTCCAGTAGTGCTTTGCCCAGCAAAAGTGTCTTTATCAGGCTAATTTCAAATATGATAAGAGCAAATGCTTATATGGTCTTAAACAGAGGCTGCTTTAGTCACAGAATGGGATGCCCTGGGCAGGAATGGACCTGGCAGGGTCCAGTAGTGCTTTGCCCAGCAAAAGTGTCTTTATCAGGCCTAATTTCAAATATGATAAGAGCAAATGCTTATATGGTCTTAAACAGAGGCTGCTTTAGTCACAGAATGGGATGCCCCAACAGGAATCGACCTGGCAGGGTCCAGTAGTGCTTTGCCCAGCAAAAGTGTCTTTATCAGGCCTAATTTCAAATATGATAAGAGCAAATGCTTATATGGTCTTAAACAGAGGCTGCTTTAGTCACAGAATGGGATGCCCTGGGCAGGAATGGACCTGGCAGGGTACAGTAGTGCTTTGCCCAGCAAAAGTGTCTTTATCAGGCTAATTTCAAATATGATAAGAGCAAATGCTTATATGGTCTTAAACAGAGGCTGCTTTAGTCACAGAATGGGATGCCCCAACAGGAATCGACCTGGCAGGGTCCAGTAGTGCTTTGCCCAGCAAAAGTGTCTTTATCAGGCCTAATTTCAAATATGATAAGAGCAAATGCTTATATGGTCTTAAACAGAGGCTGCTTTAGTCACAGAATGGGATGCCCTGGGCAGGAATGGACCTGGCAGGGTACAGTAGTGCTTTGCCCAGCAAAAGTGTCTTTATCAGGCCTAATTTCAAATATGATAAGAGCAAATGCTTATATGGTCTTAAACAGAGGCTGCTTTAGTCACAGAATGGGATGCCCCAACAGGAATCGACCTGGCAGGGTCCCAGTAGTGCTTTGCCCAGCAAAAGTGTCTTTATCAGGCCTAATTTCAAATATGATAAGAGCAAATGCTTATATGGTCTTAAACAGAGGCTGCTTTAGTCACAGAATGGGATGCCCTGGGCAGGAATGGACCTGGCAGGGTACAGTAGTGCTTTGCCCAGCAAAAGTGTCTTTATCAGGCTAATTTCAAATATGATAAGAGCAAATGCTTATATGGTCTTAAACAGAGGCTGCTGTAGTCACAGAATGGGATGCCCTGGGCAGGAATGGACCTGGCAGGGTACAGTAGTGCTTTGCCCAGCAAAAGTGTCTTTATCAGGCCTAATTTCAAATATGATAAGAGCAAATGCTTATATGGTCTTAAACAGAGGCTGCTTTAGTCACAGAATGGGATGCCCCAACAGGAATCGACCTGGCAGGGTCCAGTAGTGCTTTGCCCAGCAAAAGTGTCTTTATCAGGCCTAATTTCAAATATGATAAGAGCAAATGCTTATATGGTCTTAAACAGAGGCTGCTTTAGTCACAGAATGGGATGCCCTGGGCAGGAATGGACCTGGCAGGGTACAGTAGTGCTTTGCCCAGCAAAAGTGTCTTTATCAGGCTAATTTCAAATATGATAAGAGCAAATGCTTATATGGTCTTAAACAGAGGCTGCTTTAGTCACAGAATGGGATGCCCTGGGCAGGAATGGACCTGGCAGGGTCCAGTAGTGCTTTGCCCAGCAAAAGTGTCTTTATCAGGCCTAATTTCAAATATGATAAGAGCAAATGCTTATATGGTCTTAAACAGAGGCTGCTTTAGTCACAGAATGGGATGCCCTGGGCAGGAATGGACCTGGCAGGGTACAGTAGTGCTTTGCCCAGCAAAAGTGTCTTTATCAGGCTAATTTCAAATATGATAAGAGCAAATGCTTATATGGTCTTAAACAGAGGCTGCTTTAGTCACAGAATGGGATGCCCCAAGCAGGAATCGGACCTGGCAGGGTCCAGTAGTGCTTTGCCCAGCAAAAGTGTCTTTATCAGGCCTAATTTCAAATATGATAAGAGCAAATGCTTATATGGTCTTAAACAGAGGCTGCTTTAGTCACAGAATGGGATGCCCCAGGCAGGAATCGACCTGGCAGGGTCCAGTAGTGCTTTGCCCAGCAAAAGTGTCTTTATCAGGCCTAATTTCAAATATGATAAGAGCAAATGCTTATATGGTCTTAAACAGAGGCTGCTTTAGTCACAGAATGGGATGCCCCTGGGCAGGAATGGACCTGGCAGGGTCCAGTAGTGCTTTGCCCAGCAAAAGTGTCTTTATCAGGCCTAATTTCAAATATGATAAGAGCAAATGCTTATATGGTCTTAAACAGAGGCTGCTTTAGTCACAGAATGGGATGCCCTGGGCAGGAATGGACCTGGCAGGGTCCAGTAGTGCTTTGCCCAGCAAAAGTGTCTTTATCAGGCCTAATTTCAAATATGATAAGAGCAAATGCTTATATGGTCTTAAACAGAGGCTGCTTTAGTCACAGAATGGGATGCCCTGGGCAGGAATGGACCTGGCAGGGTCCAGTAGTGCTTTGCCCAGCAAAAGTGTCTTTATCAGGCCTAATTTCAAATATGATAAGAGCAAATGCTTATATGGTCTTAAACAGAGGCTGCTTTAGTCACAGAATGGGATGCCCCAACAGGAATCGACCTGGCAGGGTCCAGTAGTGCTTTGCCCAGCAAAAGTGTCTTTATCAGGCCTAATTTCAAATATGATAAGAGCAAATGCTTATATGGTCTTAAACAGAGGCTGCTTTAGTCACAGAATGGGATGCCCTGGGCAGGAATGGACCTGGCAGGGTACAGTAGTGCTTTGCCCAGCAAAAGTGTCTTTATCAGGCTAATTTCAAATATGATAAGAGCAAATGCTTATATGGTCTTAAACAGAGGCTGCTTTAGTCACAGAATGGGATGCCCCAACAGGAATCGACCTGGCAGGGTCCAGTAGTGCTTTGCCCAGCAAAAGTGTCTTTATCAGGCCTAATTTCAAATATGATAAGAGCAAATGCTTATATGGTCTTAAACAGAGGCTGCTTTAGTCACAGAATGGGATGCCCTGGGCAGGAATGGACCTGGCAGGGTCCAGTAGTGCTTTGCCCAGCAAAAGTGTCTTTATTCAGGCTAATTTCAAATATGATAAGAGCAAATGCTTATATGGTCTTAAACAGAGGCTGCTTTAGTCACAGAATGGGATGCCCCTGGGCAGGAATGGACCTGGCAGGGTACAGTAGTGCTTTGCCCAGCAAAAGTGTCTTTATCAGGCCTAATTTCAAATATGATAAGAGCAAATGCTTATATGGTCTTAAACAGAGGCTGCTTTAGTCACAGAATGGGATGCCCCAACAGGAATCGACCTGGCAGGGTCCAGTAGTGCTTTGCCCAGCAAAAGTGTCTTTATCAGGCCTAATTTCAAATATGATAAGAGCAAATGCTTATATGGTCTTAAACAGAGGTCTGCTTTAGTCACAGAATGGGATGCCCAGGGCAGGAATGGACCTGGCAGGGTACAGTAGTGCTTTGCCCAGCAAGAAGTGTCTTTATCAGGCCTAATTTCAAATATGATAAGAGCAAATGCTTATATGGTCTTAAACAGAGGCTGCTTTAGTCACAGAATGGGGATTGCCCCAACATGGAATCGACCTGGCAGGGTCCAGTAGTGCTTTGCCCAGCAAAAGTGACTTTATCTAGGCCTTAATTTCAAATATGATAAGAAGGATCAAAGGCAATGCTTATATGGTCTTAAATCAGAGCTGCATTAGTCACA